>JAKCPI010004885.1:0-22626 GCA_023213315.1 Euborellia annulipes
TTTTTTTGTAGTGCAGAAACCCTCTTCCGGGGGAACAAATCTTGTTCTGTTTGTGAAGGTAGCAACTTCAAAAAGGCATCTTATAAAAATTATTAAAAATAAAAATTGATATTATTACCCATAATTTAAATAAATATTATAAATTAAAATAATTAATAAAAAAATTAATTAAAAATTTTAAAAAAATAAGATTTATTAGTGTTCACATAACAATTAGTCAATTGTTCCAATCTTCACAACTATTTTGACATATTGCCAGCTGTGTGGCTCAAATAAAGTTAATTTTAAAAAGAAATATATCTTTTATTTTCATCTGACAAGAAGTAATATCAACTGAAGATATTAATATAAATATTTAATATCAATATTATATCAATTTGCAATCAATTTGAAGACAAATAGTTTTATTAACAAGACATGTGCAATGCCTTAGATGAAGTTAGGAGAATATTCAAAAACTTGCAATATATCCTAGATATACGAGTATAATCCTGACTGACATAAAATGAATAATAATAAAAAAAAAAAAAAACGGTAGAATCCAGATTGCATTTATATTATTATCTATGATTTATATTCGTGAAGTTAGGATGCTTGTGTTCATAATACGTGTCACCCGAGGGCTAAATCTTAGTCCCGACTTTGGGCCTGGGCTAACTTTAGCCCAGACCTTGGCTCCAATTCCACATATATCTAGCTGAAATTACTAAAAAAGTGAGGTTAACTCAAGGATAAAAATGGCGACGAGATCTGATGCAAGCGGGCCCTAGCCTATAATATATTGTAAAATATACGACATTTCATCGTTTAATTGTTAAAAGAAGTAGAATCTAAAGAAAAATAACAAATATATCTACTTCTTTTAGCAATAAAATGATGAAATGTCGTATATTTTACTATAAAAATAAAACTGAATAGAGTTTCTGCACTACAAAAAAAGCCAGGGCTAACAAACTCCACCTAGGTGATGCAGTCGGCCCTAAGAGGTACTTCTTCTCCAAGGGCAGGCAGCAGTCTTCTGACTTCTTACTATGAAAAGATGTAGAGAAAGGGGGTAGTTTTTTTTTTTTTTTTGCTGATGAAGCTATTTGTCTATTCATTATTGCAGTGTAACCCAAAATTTGTGTTGTTCGCGTATCCCTTGGGATATTGTTTTAATTTAATTCATTTTGCTCTAAGGCGAATTGTCTCCTAGAGCTTTAAAATTAAAAATATATCAAATTTACAGATAAAAATTAAACAAAAAATGAAAAATGAAAATATAATTTTTTTTTTTTAGCGTTACCAAAATTATGAAAGAGAGAAAAACTGCATTAGTAGAGCCGGGGTGTTGAATAGGGAATAGGATGCAGCCAATAATTGAGCCTCTATTTAATAATTAAGCACTTGTTGTTGGAACGTTTCGGTAGGAATCTGCCATCTTCAGCCTTGGATAGAACATTTTCAAATTTTCGTAAGTGCAAAGTTTATTAAATCTCGGTGTTATTGGGGTTCTCGTAGCTCTTTTTCTACAACTAAACCAGCTCGATATTTCGATTTCTCAAGAAACAATCAATTACTCTGTGGTTAATGACTATAATTCCATCGATCGATCTTTACAAAACAGTTGTAAAAATCTTAAGGAAATGGATTTGCAGCCAGGAGAATAAAAAAAACTATTTTAGTTTCTTTCGTTCGACGTTTCGGACGCCAATCGCGTCCTTCCTCGAGACCAAAGATTGTTAAAAAGCGCACATGGATTTTGTTGTGGCATGTATAAAATATTTGAACAATATTGACAATGGCATCCTTTTATGTACGAGAAGAGCTCTCTGTACGTTATTTTTTCCAATTCCATTGGAGAAACTAAAATAGTTTTTTTATTCTCTTGGCTGCAAATCCATTTCCTTAAGATTAATAAATAACAGCCATTTTACACTTTTATTAACAGTTGTAAAAATTTTGGTAGAAGTTTTTTTTCGGCAATACTCTTTAAAATGTATATTCTCATTTTGCCCTTGAAATCTTTTGAAGCACACTTTACTCTTGTACTTCATAGGAAGGATAAGAAGAAATGGTTGCCATGGTAACAAAATATAAATATTTTTCCATTCACTTATAAATTTTACATCTTGAATTTTAATATATCGGCTGAAACTAAATATATCTCGACACGAAAAATCTGGTGTGACAAGCACAGTACACAACTTTCGATTACCGAAGGTACGAGAAAGTTGTGTGCTGTTTGTCAATCACACCAGATATTTTCTTTTAAACAATCAGGCCCTAAATGATTATTTTTGTGCTGATTGACCCCCTTCAAGTCAAATACAAATTGTCAGTTCAACATTGAACTTTGTTTATAGTTTTGGACCTTCATTTTTATCTTCCTTTTCCATAAAAGAAGGTGTATACTACATGCACGCACACACTGAGAAGACGACCTGTGTATCGAACAATCTGCGGAAGACCGTTAGCAACTCCGACTAACGGAATGGCATAGCAGGATGGCCGGCTGCTGTTGCTGATGCTAGTAAAGAGTTCCGGCGCCTCAGGCGCCTAGGGGTCCAGATGACCTCGGCTCTCCTGGACCATCAGCCCCACCACGTGACTTGACCGTGAAATCTTGCCTTTTTTTTCGTTTCCGTGCTCGTTGCAATTTTTATTTGTTTCTTTTGATCGTTTATTATTATTATACTACTTCCTGTCTGACATTTTCTTGTTTAATTATATAATAGGTATTAAGGAAATTGATTATTTTGAAAAGAAAATTGGTGGAGAGAAAAAAAAAAATTTTTTTTCGAATTTCAAAACGGGCGACCCTCGAGAAGTTGTTCCTTAATGTGACTATTTACCCCCTATTTTTACTTTCTCTTACCTCTATATATATGTTAATATATATATATATAGAGAAAGTATTGGATTCATGTCAAAAATTCGATGTCGAGATTTTGATGGATCTTCACGTTTTGAGGTCCCCTGAATCCAAAAAAGTGGTTTTCGCGACATGGTATGTCTGTCTGTGAACAAAATATCTCAAGAACCAAAAGAGCTAGGAGGTTGAAATTTTATATTTAAGTTAGGCACCCCCATGGGACGTGACAAGAGGCTTTTGAACAAAATCGACCAAAGAGTACTTTACTGATGCACTTTTTCAGTTTTTTTCAATTTTCTCTAAATTTGCTCCAACGATATTTTTTTTAATTCAAAAATCAATTATTTTTTAGATTCTCGATAAAATGTATATTCTCTTTTGTGATTGAAATCTTCTGAAGACCACTTTACTCTTGAACTCCATAGAAAAAGTAGGAGAAATGGTTGCCATGGTAACAAATATAAATATTTTCCCATTCTTATAAATTTTACATCTTGAAAATCGAATGTATCGTACTGTCGGAAACTAAATACATGTCGACACAAAAAATCTGGTGAGACAAGCACAGTACACAACTTTCGATTACCGAAGGTAAGAGAAAGTTGTGTGCTGTGCGCCAGTCACACCAGATTTTTATTTTTTAATAGGAGCATATCTTGTGATGTGCCCAGAGGCTCAACGTTAAAAAGGAAAAAATAATTATGATCTTCCATTATTAAATAAAAATATTAGTGTTAAATACTTAATTAGTATTGATTTATAATTAATAAATAACTTGGAATCAATAACAGAGTGTTTTATTTACATATTTTAATTTACAAAATATTTTAACTATTTTAAATGTTATTAAAGAAACTAAAAAATCTAATTAAAAAATGCATTTTTTCTCAAAATAGCCAGTGAGTGGCCTTATTTTAATGCAAATTTCTTATATTTATTCCCTGAAACATTATCCAATATAGCCATAGGCGCCGGAACTGGGGGGGGCAAGGATACATTGCCCCCCAGGCATCCTACAGGGGGGCAGGGGGGGGCAATATGTCTTCTTGTATTCCATTTATTTTTAAAAATGATATATTTTTACTTTTGAAAAATAAAATCTTCAAAATTAAAAGAGTAAGAAATTCATTTTTTTTTTCAAATTTTTTTCAGAAATTTTTGATAAAATCACTAGCAAATTTTTTAAAATTTTAATTTTATTAAAATTGTGATTTTATTTAAAATTTTTAAAGTTTTATAGTAGATTTGTTTTATACTATTTGAACATATTAAATTATTTTATTTTTCTAAAAAAAATTTTTTTGCCCCCCCTGATTCAAATTCGTTCCGGCGCCCGAAATATAGCAAAATACAGTACAATGCGGGGCACTAGAATAGTTAATCAAAATAAAATATTGAGATTAATTTTAAACCAATAATTCAACAAAAAATTTAAAAATATATTTAAATTTTATATTCTATTTTATTATAGATGGGGAGGGGGGGACAAATTCCCTCTCCTGAACTCCCTCCAAATGACGTTCCATATCTCCAAGAAAATTGGCTAAAATAACTATTAGGCTTACATAAAAATAAATCGATTAACTAAAACAAAATATAATGAAAAATCCTATGAACATAAAGCGCTTCAAAATATTCAATTTGAAATGATCATTCTCACTAAATAAGTCAATGTATAAATCACCCATAAATAGAATACATAATAAATGTATTGTGCCCTTTTGACAACTCCGGGACAAATGCAATTTGTGTTTTATCTTATATTGCCCAACATTTTTTTCAATCTATCAATGTATAATATTATGTTGGAAAGACTGATGACGGGAGAATAAAGTTTTCCCGAAACGTCTCGGTAATTGTATTAAAATCGGAGGCTTTGATTTTTGGCTGCTCCTGCTACCTTCCTTGTGTGTAAATCAATAGCCACGTACTTCATTGCTTAAGTTTTAGTACTCTTTGACGTGGCTAGTAGGACCTTATGAACTTGTTATTTATTTTAATTTATTATTTTAATTAAATTAAATGATTAATGATATGAAAATGTTTATTTTGTATTTTTATTTTTGTTAATCTCTATTCATCTTTACTTTCTCTCCATTTCTTTATAATATTTGTTTAATTTATTTATTATTTTTAGTATTCATTATTTAATTAATTCGATCACCCATCCTAAAGTTGGCATTTCTTGTTGACAATGATCTTAGTGGTTGTTGCTCTTTCTTCTTGCCAGGCCAGCAACTCATTTTTATTTAAGCCATTTGAATATCAAATGGCTTAAATAAGAATGCCTTGACCCCAATATGTATATTAATTAATCAATGGTTAATTAAAGTCTTATATAGCCTGAGTTGCTGAAAAAATTGTGTGTATGTGTGTGTGAGTGTGAGTATGAATGAGAAAAAAGTGTGTGTTTAAAAAAAAAAATCGGCGGAAACTAAATATATCTCGTCAGAAAAAATCTGGTGTGACAAGCACAGAACACAATTTTCGATTACCGAAGACAAGAGAAAGTTGTGTGCTGTGCGACCAGTCACACCAGATTTTTCTTTTTAATTTTCCTTTTCGGCTTCCATGGTCATTAGGGTTTGGTTGTTAAATATTTAATATTAACTTTTTTTATTTCATTAAGGTCTTTTTCGGCAACGACGGCAATTTAGACCCCGTCTCTATTTATTTCAATTGGATTGGTAGGCAATACAATTTAAATAAATTGTTGTCGCATTGGACAGGTGTGAACCCGTGACTTGTGGTACAAATGGCCAGCACGCTAACCCCTTCACCAAGCCCCGAGGGCTGACTCTTGACTTATAAACATTGATAGAGAATTGATCATTGTTGTTTAACAATTGAGGAAACTAATTATAATGCTGATAATAGAGATGAGAGGAGAGATGATGCATCTGAAACAAACAAGTGAGCCGGAAACGGGGATGTTTGCTATTTGCTATTTGGTGTTTGTTGAGGGGATGCCGAGAGAGAAGAGAAGAGAGACTTGAGAGAGAGAGAGAGAGAGAGAGGAGACAACTCAGGTCGGTTGGCTGCATTTGGACTGCAAAGCAAACAGAGGCGTGGATGGGAAACGAACACACCAAACAGATACGGACAGGTCACAAGTACCATGCAAATCCGGTACTCTAATTAACAATCAAACTGTCACAATGATGTCTGATTAGAGGCCCGAGGGTCAGTAAATAGTAATCAAATTAATTCTTGAATGCATATATCAAAATCGCTCTTTTTGCAAATAAAATCTTGGAGTGATCATTGACGACAGACTTACTTTTGGTATGCACATTGAAAAAATTGTAAACAAAAGTTATCAAATGTTAGGGTTTCTGAAAAGAAACAGTAAATGTATGAAAAATATAAGGACATTAAAAACACTGTATTTCTCTTTAGTTAGACCGCACTTGGAATATGTGTCAGTAATATGGAGCCCCACAAGTGCATATCAGATGGCTAGGATTGAGATGGTCCAAAAGAAATTTTTGAGGTTTCTCTTCTGGAGGCTAACTGGGCATTCTGGGCGTTTTGTTAATTATGAAGAACTCTTAAAATTATTCGATATGAAAAGTCTATCAGATAGAAGGAACGATGACAAAATTAATAACTTGGACGCTGGGACTCAAGTGAACTACTTGCCCGAATAGGGTTCAGAGTGCCGGCCTTCAACTCGAGATCTAAATCCCGATTATATATAAAGAAATATAGGACTCAATTAGGGAAAATGTCTCCCATATTCAAAATGGCCAGTGAATCCAACAGAAGGGAGGTCTCCATCTGATCTCTTTTTCTTTTTATTTTGTTTTATTTTATTTTTTTTTTTCTCTCCAACGCTCCCCTGTAAATGGAAAAATTCTGTAGAGGAGCATTATTATTGTTAGTCTGTATTTATAACAATAATAAATAAATAAATAAATAAATAATTCTAAATAAATAAAATCAACCCAAAACATTGAATTTTTCGATTAATTGTTCCAGGCTATACAGGATTGGGTTGTTGCCAAACCTCGGGTGGGCGGCCCCAGGGAATGAAATTGTGGAACGTTCTCCGGATAATCCCTAAATGGCCTCTGCAGCTGAGGGAGATTAAAAACGTAGACTCACCGAGTACTGTAGGTACAGTATATATTAATTAAAGAGATTTTAGGCCTTTTCAGTACAAAAAAAATTACAATTTTTACTTTCTCTTACCTCTATATATGTTAATATATAGAGAGAGAAAGTATTAGTTTCATGTCAAAAATTCGATTTCGAGATTTTGATGGACACGTTTTGAGGTCCCCTGAATCCAATAAATCTGGTGTGACTTCGGTAATCGAAAGTTGTGTACTGTGCTTGTTACACCAGATTTTTTGTGTCGACATGTAGGTATTTAGTTCCCGGCAGTAGGGAATATTTGAATTCAGATGTAAAATTTATAAGTATGGGAAAATATTTATATTTGGTTACCATGGCAACCATTTCTCCTATCTTTCCTATGAAGAACAAGAGTGGCAACCATAAATTTGACATCTTAAATTCTAATATATTGGCGGAAACTAAATATATGTATACACAAAAAATCTGGTGTGACAAGCACATAACACAACTTTCGATTACCGAAGGTAAGAGAAAGTTGTGTGCTGTGCGACAGCACACCAGATTTTTTATTTTTTTATTTGAATACATGAATTTGTAAATTTAGTAGATAATTGCATAGTAATTATCATTTACAAAAGAAATTTGTAAATTTAATATTGCAAAACACACTAAAATTAAGATTTTTTTTTTTAATGCATTTGATTATATGTTTTTCCCGTGAATGATATCTGGAAAATAAATTTTAAATGAGATTTTATAGGCCACCAAAACAAACCCCTTTCTCTCTCCCCCTTTGGCTCTTTTTTCTAAGATTAAGAGAGGGGCAGGCATAGTTCCGGAGGAAATGCAATGAGCAGGTGACGGGGGGGGGGGGGGGGCGCCACCTGCACCGGAAAGATTTCCTCTTGGATTGACGATGGTGTGTTTATCTTTCGGTCAGAGGCATTTACACGCCTCCAAGTCTAATGAGTGCCCTCGAATGAGGCTGAATCTTGACAGGTGATTGCAGGTGTTGTAGGAAAATCTTTTAAATACCGGATGCATCTCACAAGTAGAAAGGAAAAAAATCGCCTTGACGCTAATGGCGTCTAACAATCAAGAAGAGAAATAAATAAATAACCTCACCAAGGACGGGGATCAAAATTAAGAAAATTGTTAATCAAAAGGATTATCTATTAAATAATAATTTGCCATTTTCCTCATCCTAATTAATAAAATATTAATAATTTTAAAGTCAATCCTTCATAACACATTGATCAATAAGTTCCTCATTTTATCTTATTGGAATTGCCAAATAGGAAAATCTTTTAGTGCCGACTGCATAGGGGGAGTTTGTTAGCCCCGGGCTAAATGGCTTTTTTTTGTAATGCAGAAATCCTCTTCCGGGGGAACAAATTCTGTTCTGTTTGTGAAGGTAGCAATTCATTAGGCATCTATAAAAATTATTAAAAATAAAAATTGATATTATTACCCATAATTTAAATAATTATTATAAATCAAAATAATTAATTTAATAAAATTAATTTTTTTCACTAAAATTTAAAAATAAACAAGATTTATTAGTGTTCACATAACAATTAGTCAATTGTTCCAATCTTCACAACTATTTTGACAAATGTGGCTCAAATAAAGATAAATTCAAAAAGAAATACACCTTTTATTTTCACCTGACAAGAAGTAATATCAACTGAAGATATTTATATATAAATATTTAATATCAATATTATATCAATTTGCATTCAATTTGAAGACAAATAGTTTTATCAACAAGACAATGCGTTAGCTGAAGTTAAAAGAATATTCAACAACTTGCAATATATCCTAGATATACGAGTATAATCCTGACTGACATAAAATGAATAATAACAAAAAACAAAACGGTAGATTCCAGATTGTATTTATATTATTATTTATGATTTATATTCGTGAAGTTAGGATGCTTGTGTTCATAATACGTGTCACCCCAGGGCTAAATCTTAGCCCCGACTTTGGCCCAGACCTTGGCTCCAATTCCACATATATCTAGCTGAAATTACTCAAAAGTGAGGTTAACTCAAGGGTAAAAATGGCGACGAGATCTGATGCAAGCGGGCTCTAGCCTATAACATATAGTAAGATATACGACATTTCATCATTAAAAGAAATAGAATCTAAAGAAAAATAACAAATATATCTACTATTTTTAAAAATAAAATGGTGAAATATACGACCAGAGGCGTACCGAGGCAGTTGGGTTAATCAATAAAGTATATCGTCAAAGTCTTATATGGCCTAAGTTGCCGAAAAGACTGTGTGTATGTGTGTGTGTGAGTGTGAGTGTGAATGGGAAAAAGTGTGAGTGTTAAAAAAAATAAATAAATAAAAAAATTGGAGCCAGAGTATCGATTCTCTCTAATCCTTTAAATACACGAGCTATGAATGAGCTATTGATCTCCATTTAATTAGTATTTTATTTTATTATTCTAGCATAAAAAATATTATAATTAATCCATTAATATTTATATATAAATAAATATTAATGAAATTTATTCCGGTTTTGAAGGGAAAAAATCTGGTGTGACTGGTCGCACAGCACACTATTTTTTCTTAATTTCGGTAATTTAAAGGCGCATTCTGTACTTGTTTGCCAGAATATAAATACAAATCAAATTTAAGTATTAATTTTTAAAATTCTACATTAAAAATAAATTTTTTTTTCGAAAAAAAGTATTTTTTTTTCAAATATCGGGGGGGGGGGGTGAATTACTACCTTTTCCCCCCCTTGCCCTTGACATGTATTTAGTTTCCTACAGGGGACAGGGGACCTCAAAACGCGTAAAAATGGCCGAATAACTCACAAGCCACATCATAATCCGCAATCCACTTGTATTCAGTCAATGAAATCATGTGATATTTAATTTTGGATTTAATTGATAGTTTATAGGCAATGATTTCGTTACTAAAGAGTTTTTATAATACTTGTTAAAAGTTTTTTAGGGGAAGATCGATTGGTGCAAATTCAGCAAAGAGACGAAAAGTTGGACTGTTCAGCGATATACGATCTACGAAGAATACGACGGCATTTTCAACCATTAGCCTGTTTGAACACGGCTAATAACGTGATAAGATTATGGAAATTTCAAACCATATAAACACCACATACTTAAGATAAAATTAAAAAAAAAAAGAATTAAAATAAACACAAACTTATAAGGTAAACATTTTTATTTCTCCATAATCGCTTGTAATATTTGGATTTGGAAGAGAGAGAGAGAGATGATCCTTAAGAAGAGGAGGAGCTGGAGACTGACCAAGCAAGACCGGTTATTTGGTCCTGAGGGTCTCGAGAGGACGACCTTGCACACTTCCGGGGCTTCCCCCCCCCTCTATCCTTCCCTCGAATCCCTCAGAAAATAATTAAATTTATCTGATGGGACCAGCAGCACCAACACTCTAACGAATAATCATCTAGCATTTCTAATAAAAAACTTTTCTCAAATTTATTTTCTCAATTACAAGTTTGCATGTTAAGGGGATTCAGGAGCGACGTCTAAACGGACTTAAAACAAACTAGACTATTATAAGGAATTTCTAAATGCGGTTTTTTTTTTTTTCAAATGAATTAAATTCTTAAGTAATTATTGCGTCAGAAAGTTATTTTTTTTTAATGACTTATTAAAAAATTATCGTAATTAATTTTTTTGTTATCAAGCAAATATAAAAAAACAATCTGGCCCAATAATCTTTAATTTAAAAATGAATTTATTGTTATTATTAATCACATATTAATTAAGAAATTTTTAAAATAAGCTTTGGTGATTTATTTAAAAACCAACTGTCAAATTAGTTCAGCATTCTTGCAATAGATGGCAGGCTAGTCTAACAGACGATATAGTATTAGCCTATATCTGGCCTATATTTATATATTTTTATGCTTTTATAAAAGATACATAATATATAATAACATTTATAAAGTATTTATTGTTAAAAGATCAATGAAAATCAACCAAATGCATTAAATATTATTAGCTACCATTCTGACATCTCTTGGCAAATTTTTGAATTACTTGATTTTTTGGGCATACTTTTTATGACACACAACGCCATCTTATCGGGAAAAACATGCGTAACACCTTCGCTCCTGAGCCGCCTTAAGGCATATTATAAAGATTTATATAATACTAGCCGCAAGGTTCGCCTTCGGCGAACCTTGCGCTAGCCAGGGGGCTTCGCCCCCTGGACCCCCAAGCTCGCCTACCGGCGAGCTTTGCTCGCCTTCGGCGAGCAATTGCCCGCCTTCGGCGGGCAAATTTGGTAGATGCGAGCATGTTTCTTGGACGGCCATCGTTGAAAACCTGAAATTCACGGACCTTAAACGTTCTTAACTCGTGGTCAATTCTCAATGTTTCGATTCTTCTTTACCGCAAAAACAAATTGATATCTCAACACTTTAAAAAGTGAATATAAAAAAAAAAACTCCAAAATGAGAATTTAATGCTCTTAAAAATAGAATTTCGAAAAAGCTTAGGAAATCACGCTAAGGTAATAAACGTAATTTGCAAATTATAAAATGATATGAATTTATTACTATCACGAAGATAAGTAGTAACTAAATAATTTATTTCTTTATTTATTGTGTTAAATAAAGGGCCAATTACAGAAATAGTAAATAGCTGTAAAGTACTTACTTAAAAAAGCGCTCTTTTGTAATACAGGATCATTTTGTAAGGCGTATTTGGATCATACCAGCTATGATGTCTATATTCTGCCCACATTTAACCGTACCAGAAAAATTATTTTCATTCCTACATATATGGACTGCATTTTCGCTTCTTCGGCAAATATTTATTCAGTAATTTTAAACCCAAAAAAGCATGTTCATTAGGATGGTTGTAAGGTATAAGGGGAGAAAATTGTTTTGGCTGTATTTTCGGCGGGAACCTCTTAAAAGTTGACAATTGGTGTAAAAAGTAGATTGAGAAAGTTTGAGCTCGATCGGATAACGATAAGACCTGCCTCATCGGCCCTAAAGTTCATCAATTCCCCTAAATTTGACTATTAACATCTGTAACTCCTAGAACGTTAGTCCAACAAAAAAAGTTTATCAGTAATTTTTTGAAGAGCATTAAATTTACTAAGAAAAAGTCCTTTAACATTCTTTAGTAAAACCAACGGTTTTCATGGTATGGGCAAAAAATCGAATATGGTTAAGAGACACATCACATAGAAATATAAGAATAAAAAATTGGGGGGGGGGAGGCATTACACAAAAAACTTTAAACCACTTGAAAGATATTTAAAAAAAAGAATGTTCATATTTGAAGTAATAGAAGAACAAAAAATTCGGGGAGGGGGGGGGGTAAAAAAAATTTAAAACATCTTGAAAGATATTTATTCAAGAATTTTAAATCCAAAAAAGCATGTTCATATTTGAAGAAATAGAAGAATTTTAAATTCGGGGGGGGGGGGCTAAAAAAAAAAACTTTAAACCACTTGAAAGATATTTACTCAAGACTTTTAAATCCAAAAAAGCATGTTCATATTTGAAGAAATAGAAGAATTTTAAATTCGGGGGGTGGGGGGCTAAAAAAAAAAAACTTTAAACCACTTGAAAGATATTTACTCAAGACTTTTAAATCCAAAAAAGCATGTTCATATTTGAAGAAATAGAAGAATTTTAAATTCGGGGGGGGGGGGGCTAAAAAAAAAAAACTTTAAACCACTTGAAAGATATTTACTCAAGACTTTTAAATCCAAAAAAGCATGTTCATATTTGAAGAAATAGAAGAATTTTAAATTCGGGGGGTGGGGGGGCTAAAAAAAAAAAAACTTTAAACCACTTGAAAGATATTTACTCAAGACTTTTAAATCCAAAAAAGCATGTTCATATTTGAAGAAATAGAAGAATTTTAAATTCGGGGGGTGGGGGGGCTAAAAAAAAAAAACTTTAAACCACTTGAAAGATATTTACTCAAGACTTTTAAATCCAAAAAAGCATGTTCATATTTGAAGAAATAGAAGAATTTTAAATTCGGGGGTGGGGGGCGTAAAAAAAAAAAACTTTAAACCACTTGAAAGATATTTACTCAAGACTTTTAAATCCAAAAAAGCATGTTCATATTTGAAGAAATAGAAGAATTTTAAATTCGGGGGGTGGGGGGGCTAAAAAAAAAAAACTTTAAACCACTTGAAAGATATTTACTCAAGACTTTTAAATCCAAAAAAGCATGTTCATATTTGAAGAAATAGAAGAATTTTAAATTCGGGGGGGGGGGGGGCTAAAAAAAAAAAACTTTAAACCACTTGAAAGATATTTACTCAAGACTTTTAAATCCAAAAAAGCATGTTCATATTTGAAGAAATAGAAGAATTTTAAATTCGGGGGGGGGGGGGCTAAAAAAAAAAAAACTTTAAACCACTTGAAAGATATTTACTCAAGACTTTTAAATCCAAAAAAGCATGTTCATATTTGAAGAAATAGAAGAATTTTAAATTCGGGGGGTGGGGGGGCTAAAAAAAAAAAACTTTAAACCACTTGAAAGATATTTACTCAAGACTTTTAAATCCAAAAAAGCATGTTCATATTTGAAGAAATAGAAGAATTTTAAATTCGGGGGGTGGGGGGCTAAAAAAAAAAAACTTTAAACCACTTGAAAGATATTTACTCAAGACTTTTAAATCCAAAAAAGCATGTTCATATTTGAAGAAATAGAAGAATTTTAAATTCGGGGGGTGGGGGGGCTAAAAAAAAAAAAACTTTAAACCACTTGAAAGATATTTACTCAAGACTTTTAAATCCAAAAAAGCATGTTCATATTTGAAGAAATAGAAGAATTTTAAATTCGGGGGGTGGGGGGGCTAAAAAAAAAAAAAACTTTAAACCACTTGAAAGATATTTACTCAAGACTTTTAAATCCAAAAAAGCATGTTCATATTTGAAGAAATAGAAGAATTTTAAATTCGGGGGGGGGGGGGCTAAAAAAAAAAACTTTAAACCACTTGAAAGATATTTACTCAAGAATTTTAAATCCAAAAAAGCATGTTCATATTTGAAGAAATAGAAGAATTTAAAATTTCGGGGGGGGGGGCTAAAAAAAAAAAACTTTAAACCACTTGAAAGATATTCATTCAAGAATTTTAAATCCAAAAAAAGCATGTTAATATTTAAAGAAATAGAAGAATTAAAAATTTCGGGGGGGGGGGGGCTGCCGATTTTCAAAAAACTCTGAAACAACGAATTTAGATTTTTATCTAAGGAAGGATTTAGCGAAGAAACCAAATTGATATCTTTTTTGGTTTAGAAATTATTGTAAAGTCAAAATTTTTTCCCTAAATTGGCGATTTGGGGTACTTAGGGGCCGAATTTCAAAAAACCCTGAAACAACGAATTTAGATTTTTATCTAAGGAAGGTTTTAGCGAAGAAACCAAATTGATATCTTTTTTGGTTTAGAAATTATTGTAAAGTCAAAATTTTTTCCCTAAATTGGCGATTTGGGGTACTTAGGGGCCGAATTTCAAAAAACCCTGAAACAACGAATTTAGATTTTTATCTAAGGAAGGTTTTAGCGAAGAAACCAAATTGATATCTTTTTTGGTTTAGAAATTATTGTAAAGTCAAAATTTTTTCCCTAAATTGGCGATTTGGGGTACTTAGGGGCCGAATTTCAAAAAACCCTGAAACAACGAATTTAGATTTTTATCTAAGGAAGGTTTTAGTGAAGAAACCAAATTGATATCTTTTTTGGTTTAGAAATTATTGTAAAGTCAAAATTTTTTCCCTAAATTGGCGATTTGGGGTACTTAGGGGCCGAATTTCAAAAAACCCTGAAACACCCAATTTAGATTTTTATCTAAGGAAGGTTTTAGCGAAGAAACCAAATTGATATCTTTTTTGGTTTAGAAATTATTGTAAAGTCAAAATTTTTTCCCTAAATTGGCGATTTGGGGTACTTAGGGGCCGAATTTCAAAAAACCCTGAAACACCCAATTTAGATTTTTATCTAAGGAAGGTTTTAGCG
The DNA here is from genome assembly GCA_023213315.1 of Euborellia annulipes. Classification (NCBI taxonomy): domain Eukaryota; kingdom Metazoa; phylum Arthropoda; class Insecta; order Dermaptera; family Anisolabididae; genus Euborellia; species Euborellia annulipes. The sequence continues at coordinate 14,936 of JAKCPI010004885.1, forward strand.
AAGAAACCAAATCGATATCTTTTTTGGTTTAGAAATTATTGTAAAGTCAAAATTTTACCCATAAATGACCATTTGGGGCCCTTAAAATGGGAATTTCGAAAAATGGCTTCTTAAATGACGCCTAGGGCCCAAATGTAATCTACATGCCAAATTACAGCTTTCTAGGCCATACAGTTTAGGCTGTGCGATGATTGTGTTTTGTCTGGTTTAGAAATTAATAAAAAAAGTCAAAATTTCACACATAAATGACCATTTGGGGCCCTTAAAATTGGAATTTCGAAAAATGGCTTCTTAAATGACGCCTAGGGCCCAAATGTAATCTACATGCCAAATTTCAACTTTCTAGGCCTTACAGTTTAGGCTGTGCGATGATTGTATGCCAATCAGCCAATCAGTCAGTCAGTGAGTTCTCTCTTTATATATATAGAGATGACTAGGATAAGAAAAGAATAAACTAATTAGTCAGTCAGAGTAAAAAAAACATCGCCTTAGCAGCTAAATCTGGAACAGCTATAGCTGTACCAGGCTGAAGTTTCGGCTCCTTGTCAAGGCCATCTTCAGATCTGTCTATTTTTTTATTATACTGTATATGTGAAATCATAAAGTCTCTGCTTTAACTAAATTTTTAGCCACAAAGACATTCAATTAAAAACTTCGAAGTTTAAAGATAAATATGAACTGAAGAGTTAAGGGGCCCTTACACGATCAGTCAGATTGTCAGTCTGAGTGAATCAGTCCGATCGTCAGTATTTTCTTCATTCAAATATAATTTTTAGGGTCCGACCGAAACAAGATTTTCAACCGAAACCGAATATTCGGCCTCAACCTTAGTTTCGGCCGAAACCGTAACCGAAACCGAAACTTGTATTTCCTATAAAAAAATTTATATTTTTTTTTTTGAAATTTTTTCCCCTCCGTGAAAAAATCATTTTACCTTTTTTTTAGGGAGACAAAAAATTTTTCTCCTTCAAGTGCAAATCATTTGACCTTTTTTTTTGTTTTAAGACTCAAGTTTCGGCCGGCCGAAAGTTTCGGCTACTTTTTGGCCGAAACCGAAACTACGGCCGAAACCATGATTTTTGGCCGAAACCGAATATTCGGTCGGTTCCTAATAATTTTACACATATCATTCAGATTTCCAGTCAGAATCAAGTTCTTTTTAGCTCATTCGACTGAGGGAAGACACTAATTTTTCTTCTTAACTAAACTAACTCAGTTCCCTGCCACTAAGTATCAATGAAAAACAAAAGGAAAACGGCCATCAGTCCTTCAGTCTTGCCCATACTCGTTCAATCAAAACGCCAATCGGCTCAAATATTGACAGTATGATTGATCGTGTAAAGGCCCCTTTAAAGTGGCTGTTGTATTCAAACAATTGTTTTCTTGTTTGAGTAATAATATTGGGATTTAAATAAAGAGGTAGATCATCTTTTTCCCTAGAATATGGCGGTCTTATCTCAATTTCGATCATAATGGCGCTTGGTTCATTTATGCATAACATCGTCAAAATAGTCTCTGTGCCGAAATAATATAGTTAAAATTAAAAAAAAAAAATCCCAAGAAGGATTGAATCCGCATTAGAGTTTATTTTTGATGTTAGTAAATAAATTGCAGTAACGCCTCGAAAGTAGGCAGCCAGCGGGCCTCTATCCAAGAGAAAGACTCGGTCGAATAATAATATGGAAATTTTTATTTTGAAATGTGCTTTTCAACAACATCAAGCGAATAATAATAATAGAAATGATATTAATTACTTGTTATTATAACATTCCAATTTTGACTATTAGGATTACAATGTTCCCAAAATTAATTATTAATATTATTGAATTATTAATAATTTAGGGCAATTATCATTTGGAATTTGGAGTAGAAGAGGCAATTTATAAATAAATTATCTCTCTCTCTCTCTCTCTGACTAAAATTAACTAATATACTAATATTTGTATTCAGTATTACGTAAACCTAACGATTCTACTTAATTATAAAATCATTGTTTGTTTGTTTATATACCAGCCGGCCGCAGCCTCTTCGCGGCTAGCCAGGGAGGCGACGCACAGTGGGCCAGGAAACCAATTTAGGGCGCCAAAAGTCGAAAAAACGAAATGTATCAGAGAGACAAACTAGCTATGACCTGATGTACTATGACCTTGAAGGCTTCTAGTACCGCAAATATCAACTCGCCCGAAGTACATCTAGTTGCTTTGAAGACGCGATAAAGTGGCGGTTATTGACAGCAATTTGCATTGTGAATTTGTATGTGTTTTTCAAGCGCGTGTTACGGTGACTTGTTCCAGTGTTTTGAAATTAATAAACATGGTGTCCTATTGAATTTTTCATCCTGAATACGAATCTGTGCTCGTCCATTGCTATAATTAAATTGGTAGTTTGAAAATTTGCAGTTGAAATAAGTACTTTTTTGTCCCTTAGAACTGGCTATATGTAGTGCTACAAAAATGTCCCTCCATTTCCCGCCAAAACTTTTCAAATAAAAGTTGTTCCTTAAAGCCCGTACTATCACCTACATTTCGTACATTTTGCCCGTTTTTGCCCCAAATCCTTAAAATGTGATTTATACCACTAAATTAGTGATTACTATTGTGTAAATTCTAGTTCTTCCTGCTATCATGATTTTTATTGTTGAAATTCAGTTACATAACTTGCTAAATTAATAATTTGATTCCTTTTTGTATTTTGATTAAGAACCGACCGAATATTCGGTTTCGGTTACGGTTTCGGCCAGGGCGAAAAAAATTTAAAAAAAAAGAAAAGTAAAATGTTAAAGTGAGGTGGATAGCTGATAGCTGATCTCGTAATAAGGAAGAAAGAAAAGAGCGTTTGCAGCTAGGTTTATTTCGTTTAATAATCACTTCAAGCCGACGTTTCGGTCAGATATACGACCATCATCAGGGCTACAATCAATAACAGAAAGGATCGAGTGAGTTTACAGTCAAAAGAAAGAAAATTAGTTTTCTTACATCATATGCGCACAAATTAACAAATAATTATAATAAGATCAATGATAAAATTAAGAAACATAAGTTACATACAAGGTATATAAATAAAATAAAAATATATAACAACCTGAAGCGTGTCAAAAAAATTCCTGAGAATGTCGAATGGCACAATTGAGTAAAATATTTTTTGCAATTTTATAAGGACCATCTCGGACTAATAAATGAACTCATCACTTTAAAAAAAGACGCATTTCAATCACCCCACAAAATTCCAAAATGAATGATTTGCTCCCCTTCTTTGGTCACATTTTTTTTGCAAAAATGTGGCCAAAAATGGACTCAGCGCCTCAAAGAACATATATTTTGATACCCTACAAGAAATATTCCAAAATTTTGAAATCTGCCCCCTCCCCCTAGTACCCCATTTGGTTTTTTCGCAGAAATATTTGTAAAAATAGACTCAGCGCGTCAAAAAACATATATTTTGATACCCGACACGAAAAATTCCAAAATTTTGGAATTTGCCCCCCTCCCCCTGGTACCCCATTTCGTTTTTTGGCAAAAATATTTGTAAAAAATAGACTCAGCGCGTCAAAAAACATATATTTTGATACCCAACCCGAAAAATTCCAAAATTTTGAATTTTGCCCCCTCCCCCTGGTACCCCATTTGGTTTTTTCGCAAAAATATTTGTAAAAAATAGACTCAGCGCGTCAAAAAACATATATTTTGATACCCAACACGAAAAATTCCAAAATTTTGAATTTTGCCCCCTCCCCCTGGTACCCCATTTGGTTTTTTCGCAAAAATATTTGTAAAAAATAGACTCAGCGCGTCAAAAAACATATATTTTGATACCCAACACGAAAAATTGCAAAATTTTGAATTTTGCCCCCTCCCCCTGGTACCCCATTTGGTTTTTTCGCAAAAATAAGTTCAAAAATGGACTCAGCGGTTCAAAAAACCCCTATAAACCAAAAATCAGAATTTTGGCGCCCTAAATTTGTTTTCTGGCCCACTGTGCGACGCCCCCCTGTACCTCCCGCCAGCTGGCTCGGGCCCGCCTTCGGCGGACCCTCGCCTTTTCTTAATTATGAGAAGCGGGCTGGCGTCTAGACCGGGGGACTACGCCACCATGAACCCCTCTCCAGCTGGCTCGGGCCCGCCTGCGGCAGAACCTCGCCTTTTCTGTATCATCCTCACCCCTCGAGGATCAAAATGAGCCATCGCTCATGTCTCTACGCCTAATGGCTGCTGAGAACGGAGTGTACACACACACACACACACACACACACTTTTCGTTTAAACGATACTCGTATGTTTAATATATCTATTGGGGATCCAGGCATTCTTTTTGGTGTCCAAATGGCTTAAATAAAATCATCGGACTGTCTGGGGTCCGAACCCGCGACTTTTGATATACGAGGTTAGCACGCTAACCCTTACATCAAGCCCCGAGGGCGCTTGTTCTTGTTTTTAAATAAAATAAAATATATTCCAAAGTAGAGGACTGACCTTTTGATCTATATGACGGGTAGTAGGCCTACTAATCGGTTTTATTTTTAATTATTAAAGTTTTACTTTCTCTTACCTATGTATATATGTAATACAGGGGCGTATTTAAGAGGGGGGGGGGGGGGGGCCCGGGCCCCCCCCCGAAATTTCCCAAACACATATACATATATAGGGATATACAGACATCAGCACAACAAATTTTTCCGCAGGATGGACAACTTTGGTTCCGCAATAGAAAAATGTTCCTCAAAAAATTTCGTGTAAAAAAAAGTATAGTTTCTTAAAAAAAAAATTTTCCTCAGAAAAATTTTTGAGTTCGAGCCCCGAAAAAATTTCTATATATGCCCCTGCTTCTAATGGGCAACTTCCCGTTGGAATTTCAAAAACAAATTTTTTATGCTTAAATAGGACTTTCTAGGCATTACAAGAAAATTATTTAAATTCCGAAATTCCTATAACTTTTTGAGTTATTAATTTTTCAAGTTACGATTTCTCCCATAGGAAATGTATAAAGAACCATTTATGTATTCTTTGCATTCTATGAACATAACCAAATCCTCAAGCACGCACTGGATTTTAATAGTAATGATAATTTTTTTCATAATTAAGAAAAGGCGAGCCCTCGACCTTGGCATAAGGTTTAAAAAAATATGGGGATTGACTTCCCCGAGACTTTCTCGTATATTCTTTTGGAATTACGTCTGTGTGTGTGTGTGTGTGTGTGTGTGTGTGTGTGTGTGTGTGTGTGTGTGTGTGTGTGTGTGTAAACACGATTGCATAAAAACCAGAGCAGCCAGATCGATGAAATTTGGTATATGCTCCTTACACTAAAATTGTAGATTTCTATCAACTTTTGGAGTAAATACGTCACTTGGAAGTAGTAGTTTACTTAAAAAGTTTTTTCAAAAATTTTGAAATTTTCAATTTTTTTGCTATATTATGATAAAATACTCTATTTTAAAAAGTTTTTATTCTTTGACATTTTTTTCGAAAACTGAATAGTTTTTGAAATAATCACAGAAGAAATAGAAAATTTTCGTTAATTTTGATAAAAAAATCAAAACAAAATCATACAGGTGTCATTAAAAAAAGGGCAAATATAAACAAATTCATTTGTTTCACAAATTCATTTGTTTATATTTACCCTTTTTTTAATGACACCTGTATGATTTTGTTTTGATTTTTTTATCAAAATTAACGAAAATTTTCTATTTCTTCTGTGATTATTTCAAAAACTATTCAGTTTTCGAAAAAATGTCAAAGAATAAAAACTTTTTAAAATAGAGTATTTTATCATAATATAGCAAAAAAATTGAAAATTTCAAAATTTTTGAAAAAACTTTTTAAGTAAAGTACAACTTCCAAGTGACGTATTTACTCCAAAAGTTGATAGAAATCTACAATTTTAGTGTAAGGAGCATATACCAAATTTCATCGATCTAGCTGCTTTGGTTTTTAAGCAATCGTGTTTAACACACACACACACACACACACACAGACATAATGCCAAAAATGGTTTTTTTGGACTCAGGGAGGTCTAAAACGTGGAGAAACATCAAAATCTCGAAGTCGAATTTTTTTACGATTACATAACTTTCTCTATACGAGAAAGTAAAAATGACAATTTGATCGAAGGCACAGGAAGCGAGTCTTCTACCTCTTTACTAAAACACTTGAAGCTTAATACTGTACAAAATATAATACCTTTGGGGAATTTTCTTGCTTACGTCATTCAGCATTGTCATCATTTCTATAGTAATATTGTTCACATTACCCAAAATGCAGGGAAACATCGGATCACAACATGGAGTTCATTTACCTGGAATATTGGATTGGAGATGGACCGTTACACAGATGCATGAAGACAACTACCAGAGCAACATCCAAGTAAATAGAGAGAGGTACGCCACCAATTAAACTTCAAACTTGATGAGAATCTCCCCTTTTATTCTATGATCCTATGGACAGTCATCATTTAGATTATTTTTGGGCTACGATTTAGTAAGTAAATTTTCATAGAGATTAGTTTTAAAGAGAGCCTTTTTTCGGGATTTGAAGTTGATACCTACAGTGGCGTAGCGAGGGGGGGGGGGGGGGCAAGGGGGGTCATCATGCCCCGGGCCCTGCTCACAAAGGGGCGCCAAATGGTCCGCAAAACAAAAAATTGCTAGCTAATTTTTATTTTTATTATAATTGAATTCTGGAAAATATATTTTAAATTTAGTGCCAGTGTAATATAATAATTCTCGCCGAAAATTTTCTCCCCGAAAAAAAACGGCCGAAAATCCGAAAAGTTCCAAAATAAAATATTTTTTGTGTCGACATCATGGACGTAACTAGAGAATCTGGCTGGGGGGGGGCCATGGGACCAGCCATCCTCGCTGGGGGGGGGGGGGCATGAGACCAGATAACCTCGGTGGGCGAGTCATTCCACGTCAAATCGATACACTTTTTAACCTCACCATCTCAGATTTGTAGAGTCAATAGAGACTAAGAAAAAGCCCCAATTTCAACTTGATATCTCAACTCGTTTAAGAAATATGGCGTGTTAAAGTTGTAAAAAATGGCAAAAAATCGACCTAACCACATCTATTTAAATTGCTCTAAAATCTCTTAAAGATGAGATAGAGAGATGAATGAGGTGTCATTTTACAGCTTTTTAGACACCCTTTCCAATGATATACAACACACCTGGGGCGGTAATAAAAAAAAAAATTTTAATTTCAAAATCAAAAATTTAAATTAATTTTTCTCAAAAAGTACCACTTCGAAAATTTTGAAAAAATTCTAAAATGGTCCTTGCTTAAAGGTTAAAAGATAATATAAGCCTCATCGAGGAATCATGATGGGATCATAGAAAAATTAATTAAAACAACCCTTGCGTTAGTTTTTCGTCATAACATAATTGGGAAACATTATACAGACTAACAGTGATTTTGGTACCGGGACTAGTTTGAGCTATTCTCGTCGCTATATGCGTCGTCTTTTGTTTCCAAAAATGCCGTCAGTTTTGCTCGAATATCTCTAGTTTTATAAGAGAATATAACGTTTTAATTGAAATTCTGCTCTAAAGTGGCTCTTATTTTGAGTTTTCTAGATTTTTTATGGTGTTTTCTCTTAAAGATATACAGGTAGCTAAGATACATAGAAATCTAGAGATTCTGCCCAATCAGAAGTGATTTAGTGGTGCAAAACACGGCTAAAAGTTGAAAAAAATTCAAT
>JAKCPI010004886.1:0-25092 GCA_023213315.1 Euborellia annulipes
GAAATTAACATTAGGCCTATGAGAGAAGGCGGAGAGACAGGCGATAATGTTTGCAAGTGAGAGAGAGAGATATATGTTTTCTCCTAAGCAATTAAAGACACAAATAAAATAAAAATAAATGGGAATTTAAATAATAATTGATTTTTAATCTAATAAAAAGAAAAAGATTTAAATTCCGTTACCATGGCAACCAGTTCTATCTTTCCTATGAAGAACAAGAGTAAAGTGGTCTTCAGAAGATTTCAACGGCAAAATGAGAATATACATTTTAAAGAGCATCTAAAAAATAGTTCATTTATGAATTTTAAAAAAAAATCCTTGGAGGGAATTTTGAGAAAATCGGAAAAAACTGAAAAAGTACATCAGTAAAGTACTAGTACTTTTTGGCCGATTTTGTTCAAAAGCTTATTTTGAGATTCTTCAAAGGTACCTAAGTTAAATATAAAATTTCAATCCGGTAGCTCAATTCCTTCATGCTAAAAAAATGGTTCCACACATACAGACACACACACACACACACACAGACCAATTTGCGGGACCCACTTTTTTGGACTCAGGGGACCTCAAAACATGTATATCCATCAAAATCTCGACATCGAATTTTTGACATGATCGCAATACTTTCTCTCTCTATATATATTAACATATATAGAGGTAAGAGAAAGTAATAAATTCCAGTAGAATCAAATTATTATGTAGCTAATATTATCAAATTTATGTCATATCGTTGTTAAGATTATTGTATTAATAAACTAAAACATAAGAGGTTAATTAAGAGAGCAAGTTTGTGAGATATGTTTGTGCTTAAGATTGGGCAAAAATTGCACCCCCTGGAGTCGAACCAGGATCTCCACGATTTCGCGGCGCGTGGACTACCCTCCGCGAAAGCGTGGAGGTCCCTGGTTCGACTCCAGGGAGGGCAATTTCGCCCAATCTTAAGCACAAATATATCTCGCAAGCTTGCTATCTTAAACGATATATTGACTGGCTAATGAACAGTCTATTTGAGCATTGATTGAAAAAATTCCATTCTTTTCAAACAAGGCTCTACCTAGTTAATAAGAGGTTAAGTCAATGGTTTGCACCCAGTCATTGGCGAGAAATTTATTTAATTTGAATTGGATAGGTCTACAATTAATTGAAATAAATAGAAATAAGGTCAAAATGGTCTCAGATGCCAAAAAAAGTCTTTAAAAAAATAAAAATAAAAAAAAAACATAAGAGGCGCATTCAGGGCCGTTCCTGGCGGGCGTGCACTCCGTGCCAGCACGGAGGCGCCAGTCCCAAAGGGCGCCTGAGGCGCCTTCCAAAGGGCGCCGGTGGGGCCTTCCAAAGGAAGGCGAAGACGAAAAACCAAAGGGCGATGAAGGCGCAAAGCCAAAGGGCGACGGAGGCGCCTTCCAAAGGGCGCCGGTGGGGCCTTCCAAAGGAAGGCGAAGACGAAAAGCCAAAGGGAGATGAAGGCGCAAAGCCAAAGGGCGCCCGAGGCGCCTTCCAAAGGGCGCCGGTGGGGCCTTCCCAAGGAAGGGGAAGACGAAAAGCCAAAGGGCGACGGAGGCGCCTTCCAAAGGACGGCGGAGACTCAAAGCCAAAGGGCATTTTCGTGTCTGGGTCCTTGGTCCGTCGCAAGTGAGAAAAATTTATTTCAAAAGAATTGGCTGCCAATCATTTGAAATAATTGGCGTAACTATATTGAATGGCGCCCCCCGCGGGTACAAGAATGTCGCCCCCCTCCAAAAAAAAAATAAAAAAAAAAAATTGTTAAATAAATGTAAATTTTAAATAGCTTTTTTATTTAAAAACATAAAAGGGGAATGAATGACTTCCCCGAGACTTTCTCGTATATTCTTTTGGAATTATATCTGGGTGTGTGTGTGTGTATGTGTGAACACGATAGCTTAAAAAGGCAAGCAGCCAGATCGATGAAATTTGGTATATACTCCTTACCTTAAAATTGTAGATTTATATCAACTTTTGGAGTAAATACTTCACCTGGAAGTAGTACTTTACCTAATAAGTTTTTTTCAAAAATTATAAAATTTTCAATTTTTGTTATATTATGATAAATTACTCTATTTTAAAAAGTTTTTATTCTTTGACATTTTTTTGAAAACTGAATAGTTTTCGAAATAATCAACGAAGAAAAAGAAAATTTTCGTTAAATTTGAAAAAAATTCAAAACAAAATCATACAGGCGCACAGTGGTTCCAAATCCCGAAAACGTGGTCAAAAGTCGAAAACGTTATTTAATCTCTCTGAAATTCAGTACACAAGGGTTTTTGAGGTCGCTGATTTAGAATTTGATATTATTTTTTCAGAAAAAAAAATATGGCGGAACCAATATGGGGAACTAAAAAAAAATAATTCGATTTCAATCAAAATTGGCATTGTCGGGTTCTCGAGGTCGCCGATTTCGTATTTTAAATTAATTAATAACAAAATAATTTTTCTTTTTTTTTATAAGTCTTTTTCTGCATCTTAGGCCATATTGGCCCTAAATGATACATATTGTTTAATACGACACATTTGTGGGGGTCCAGACACATTTATTTAGGTCAAAATAATTTAATTACAATATTTTATTCAATATTTTTAATACGGATTACATATAACATTAGTTTAAATAACATTAATATGCTTCATCAGATGAATATTCAAATTCCAAAAAAATTGAATAAAAAAAAATGTGCAAGTCTGTGCAGCTAATTTTTTAATATTATTAATGAAGAAGGATTACAAAAAGCAGGAAAAGTGGTTTGAGAGTGGGATGTCGTGGGACTTTTTACTTTTTGACTTTTGAATTTTTGCGATTTCCGAAATGGAAAAAAAAATAAGGCGTTATTTGAAATGCTCCTATTAATTAACTATCAAAATTTATTGCATTTTTTTTACATTGTTGAAATTTACTTACTTTCAGTCTTTGATTTCATTTGACGAAATTAAAATAACCAAAAAAACAAGGAAATGGAGAGCGATAGAAAAGGATGCTTATTTGCGTTCGGAGAGAGCTCCCGATTGTTGTCAAAAACGCTTAGATTCAAATAGATTTTGAGAGCCAGATAAGTGCATATGACTCCCAAAAACGGTCGTTCCTAACCGTAAATATATTAATAAAACTATTTAGGGCTTAAAAGTCCCCGAATTTACTCTTTATTTTTGGACTTTTGGCCACGTTTTCGGGATTTGGAACCACTGTGAGGCGTCATTAAAAAAACATGTAAATATAAACGAATGAATTTGCTTCACAAGTACGTGGTACTAAGGGAAAGAGAGCTTATGTAGAGACTCCGGTGTCTGTCTGTCCGACCGTCCGTCCATCTGTACACAAAAAAAGTACGGCCTGAACTAAAGGTCGTAGAAAAATAATACTTACATATACCGATTCAGTATAAAAAACTGGTCCAGGGAAAAATACGGTTTGGTTGCTAGCACTTCCGAATTTTTAAATATTTAACATTTTTTAATTTTACATTTGGGTCATTCCACGTAAGTTCAACCAGGCCATTTCACCCAAAATCTCAGTTTTTTATGAAACTTGGTATGTTTGTTCTATGTATAGAGATAAGTAACAGCACCAAATTTCGATTTTCTATCTCACTTAGTTTTCGAGTTATGGCACTTTAAAGTTTTGATTTTTTCACCTTCCGCGGCTTGGATAATGCCAAACAAAATGTGACATGGAAGAGAAAATAATTTCTCATTTATTTATTTGACCACCAATCTGATGAAATTTTTATGGTAGGTTCTTGAAACAATAAGGAATTAGAAAAAAAATATATCACGAATCTAAGTTAATCCTAAAATATAAAAAAAAATTCATATTGTTGATTTTTTTTAGTTTTGAAAACGCAAACATGCTTTAGCGCTAAAGCCGATATCTCTAAAAGGGAATGAGATTTTCAAGAAATTTTTTTTTCTAAATAATCTGCATGAAATGGGCTTTAATTTAGTAAAATAAAAATTTTGTGTATTTTGTTCCCTCTATTTCTTAAGTCCATTGCAATTTCAATATATAGTTTCACATGTTAAAAAGGTTTCAAGGGCAAAATGAAAATATACATTTTAAAGAGCATCTAAAAAATAATTGATTTATGAATTTTAATAAAAATCGTTGGAGCGAATTTTGAGAAAATTGAAAAAAACTGAAAAAGTACAGTAAAGTACTAGTACTTTTTGACCGATTTTGTTCAAAAGCTTATTTTGAGTGTCCGAAACGGTGCCTAACTTAAATATAAAATTTCAACTTACTAGCTCAATCCTTTTATGCTTTCATTTAAACAATGTGTTTTCGTCTGTGTTCAGTAATAAGCAGACACACACACAGAGTTCATTTGAAATCATGAAAGAATTGAGCTAGGAGGTAATTTGAATAAATAAATATTTTACTTTCTCTTAGCCTATATATGAAATATATAGAGAGAGAAAGTATTGCGATCATGTCAAAAATTCGATGTCGAGATTTTGATGGATATACATGTTTTGAGGTCCCCTGAGTCCAAAAAAGTGGGTCCCGCAAATTGGTCTGTGTGTGTGTGTGTGTGTGTGTGTGTGTCTGTATGTGTGGAACCATTTTTTTAGCATGAAGGAATTGAGCTACCGGATTGAAATTTTATATTTAACTTAGGTACCTTTGAAGAATCTCAAAATAAGCTTTTGAACAAAATCGGCCAAAAAGTACTAGTACTTTACTGATGTACTTTTTCAGTTTTTTTCGATTTTCTCAAAATTCCCTCCAAGGATTTTTTTTAAAATTCAAAAATCAATTATTTTTTAGATGCTCTTTAAAATGTATATTCTCATTTTGCCGTTGAAATCTTCTGAAGACCACTTTACTCTTGTTCTTCATAGGAAAGATAGAAATGGTTGCCATGGTAACGGAATTTAAATCTTTTTCTTTTTATTAGATTAAAAATCAATTATTATTTAAATTCCCATTTTTTTAAAATTTATTTGTGTCTTTAATTGTTTCAAAGAAAACATATATGTCTCTCTCTCACTTGCAAACATTATCGTCTGTCTCTACTCTTTTTAAATTCCCTTTCCACCTTATCTTCGCATAGAAACAATGTTAATTTCCTATAGGGATTTGTATGTTAATTTCGATTCAAAAGGGGGTCCCCTTTAGAACTTTTTAGGCATTTAAAATTTTTTTTTCCAATTCTTATGAAATTTTGTATTTATTTACGATTCTATATTGTGTATAAAATGTCCAAATATGAGATTAAAATTTTGAAAAATAACCATAGTTTATTTGAAGCAGTCAACATTTAAAATGCAAGTTTGAAACTAAGGTGCTATCGGAAACTAAATATATCTCGACACAAAAATCTGGTGTGACCAGCACAGTGCGCAACTTTCTCTTACCGAAGGGTAAGAGAAAGTTGTGTGCTGTGCGCCAGTCACACCAGATTTTTTTATTAATGAATATTTTTTTATTTTCCTTCTCTATGAAAAAGAGGATAGTGATAGTTCGCGTGGAGGAAAGAAAGATTTATCAAAATCTAAGCTACCGTAGCATTCACCAAACATGAAAATCAGTACAGGTCTAATCACTTAAAAAAAATTTTTTTCATAATTTAGTTGGGGGGGGGGGGGGCGCCAAAAATGACCTGGCACGGAGGCGACCACATACCCAGGAACGGCCCTGGGCGCATTTCTCTAATCAAAGAAAGAAGAATATTTACATTCCCTCAATTTATGATTAGAAAAAGAAGTTGATCTGCTAAGAGAAACGGAAGGGTGGAAGAGAAAATGCCAACATTATTTTTGAAATAAAAAAAAAAAAAAATCTGACTAACCGATTAGGACACAATTGAACCAGATTTTTTTTTGTATCGAGATAATTTTAGTTTCTTACATCATGAAACTATTTCTCCTACCTTTCCTATTATGTACAAGAGTAGAGTGTTTCAAACAATTTTGGGTGGAATATGAGAATGTACATATTAAAGAGAATTTAAAAAAATTGATTTATGAATTTTAATTAAATTCTTTAGAGTGGATTTTGAGAAAATAAAAAAAAAAAAAAAACACAAAAAGTATATCAGTAAAGTACTCTTCGGTCGATTTTATTCAAAAAGCTCAATTTTGTGTGCCGTTTATCTTGAATATCAAATTTAAGCCGACCCCGCACCGCGGTAATAATAAGGGGAAGAAAAATAAGATCAAATTTCAACCTTGTAGCTCTTTTCTTTTTTGTTATTTTTTTGCGGGACACTTTATCTTGAATTGTCCCTCTAAACGTGTATTTCCATCAAAATCTCGATATCAAATTTACGATACGACCGCAATACTTTCTTTTTATATATTAATATTTAGTATAAGTAAGAGAGGCTAAGTAATAGCTTGGACGAAATTTGATAATTTCAAATATCAATATAATTTTGCATGCTGTTATTTTTGTGTGCTTATAGTAGGGGAGCCCAAGAGGGGATTTCGTAAGTGGCTCGAGCTCGGCAGATTAATATTAGGGGAGAATCTTTGTACTATGTTAAGTACTTTTACCAAGTATGGCCCCTCAATATAGTGTCGAACGTCAAGGGCAGACGATCAGATTAGTAAAAAAAAATCGATCCTCAAAAATACTCGAGCGCGTCAGATTTAAACAAAATAAGTTAATTACATGCAGAAAACATAATCCCTTCAATAATCTGACGATTTGAGCGTGACCTAAAAATTTGAGCGAATCACCAATCTGCAAAAAAAATCGATACCTTGAAATGTTCGAGCGCAAATGTAGTTTTTTTTATTTCAAAGAAAATAGTTTAAAATTTATAGAAATAGCATAATCTGCCGATTATCGTAAGCCGAAGCATCAAAAACTATCCCAAGAGTGTAGTATGTACAACTATTGAGAATAATGAATTTTCCGCTCGACGCCTCTCTTCCTTTGCTTTTTCTCACTCTTCCTCTACGTCTTAAGGTAGACTTTGGATTGGCGGAGGGCGGACGCGGGCACCCGCGACAATGACGTCATGCCACAACTTCTCGTCCGTTGAGGGTCTTTCGCTATGGCGGTCAGAATTGCGCGCCTATATAAATATATTTATTTATTTATAATTTTCGCGTCAATGATTGTCAGTTATAATCTTTTTAAATATTTTGCATTATCTTACCAATATTTCATGATTATAAATGAAATAAATTCTGTTTCCCGCCCTCGGACGATGGCTGACTGAGAATTTTTCAGCAGAAGAGCGATTAATCGTCAGATTAAAAAAAATTCCTTTACAAAATCGTCAGATTAAGAGTTTACACCACTAAAACATCGAGCTGAACCTCCCTGTATAAAATTCTGACGCGCTCGAGCATTTCGATGTCACGATTTTTTTTTTGACATGTTTAAATATCGATATAAACTTTTCGACACGTCCAAATCGTCAGTCTTTATTATGGAACACTTTTTACAGTTAAATTAACCCCCCCTTATGAATTTCTGACACGCTCGAGGAAAAACATTTTTTCCCCAATTTCTACCTCGAATTACAGCTAACTCCCCCTAGCTATTCGTCAGATTAATATCTCTCTGTAAACAGGAGTTGGTAGACACTACACGGTATCAAAGACTGACGCGCTCGAGTATTTCGATGTAACGATTTTTTTTTACATTTTTAGAAATTTATACACGCTAGCCCCACCACTAAACAACTTTACATCAGATAAACTTTTTGTTTATTAGCATATAATCTTCGCGATCCAATAGGTCTTCAAAGCGCTCGAGCAAAAACACATTTAGCACTCTGGGCTCCCCTACTATTAGTACTGCCAGAGGGTAAACAAGTTTAATAATTTTAATTACCTTAACTAATTAAATTATTATAAGAATAAAGGAATGGAAAATATGTTTATATTTATAATAATTTAATTAGCTAGAAAATGGAATGTTACTTTGAAATAAAAAAAAAGATTTTTAAAAAAATGCTTTTATTTAAATTGTACTAAAAAGAGAGAAATAAGAGAGAAATAATTTAATTGTTCTTGTTAAAATTTTTTAATATTTATGACTTAAAATAAAACCGTGGGGCGCTTCGAAGTGATTCCGAGGTTCGCGCCCCACGCTTTTATTTTAAGTCATAAATATTAAAAAATTTTAACAAGAACAATTAAATTATTTCTCTCTTATTTCTCTCTTTTTAGTACAATTTAAATAAAAGCATTTTTTTTTAAATCTTTTTTTTTTTTTTTTTTTTTTTATTTTAAGCTTTTTAGTCTTTTAGTCTTATCAAAAATCATCAATATGATAAAGTACCACATTAGTTTGGCCTGTATTGATTTGGTTCAATTGAAAAATTATTCATTATCATAAAAAAATGACTCGTAAATATCAAAATTCAAAACTATAGTTAATAGGGGCTTATTTGCGTGAGGCTTCAAATAAACTACCACATTAGTTTGGTCTATTTTGATCAAAACCACCATATAGTGGCGTCATCAAAAATGACGTAAGTAAGTATTACATTTCACACCTCTAGCCCATCGGGAAGTCTTTTGAAATTACATTAATTCGCGAAGGTTTCAAATAAAGTACCACATTAGTTTGGTCTATTTTGATCAAAACCACCATATAGTGGCGTCATCAAAAATGACTCTTAAGTATTACATTTCACACCTCTAGCCCATCGGGAAGTCTTTTGAAATTACATTAATTCACGAAGGGTTTCATATAAAGTACCACATTAGTTTGGTCTATTTTGATCAAAACCACCATATAGTGGCGTCATCAAAAATGACTCTTAAGTATTACATTTTCACACCTCTAGCCCATCGGGAAGTCTTTTGAAATTACATTAATTCACGAAGGGTTTCAAATAAAGTACCACATTAGTTTGGTCCATTTTGGTAAAACCAAACTCACAATTTGCGTCATCAAAAATGACTCTTAAATATCAAATTTCACACCTCTAGCTCATCGGGAAGTGTCCTTAACAAAGCCATAAAGTTGGTGACCTTGAAAGAGTAAGTTAAATAAAAGCATTTAATAATAATAAAAAAAAAGAATGCGCCCATTTTTTTGTTTCTCTTACCTATGTAGGGCCTATATATGTAATAGATAGGCCTATATATGTAATAGATAGGCCTATCATGTCAAAAATTCGATGTCGAAATTTTGATGGATATACACGTTTTGAGTTTCGCTGAATCCAAAAAAAGTGGTTTTCGCGACGTCTGTCTGTGAACAAAATATCTCAAGAACGAAAAGAGCTAGGAGGTTGAAATTTTATATTTAAGCTAGGTACCCCCCTGGGACGTGTCACGAATCTTTTGAACAAAATCGGCCAAAGAGTACTAGTACTTTACTGATGTATTTTTTCAGTTTTTTCCGATTTTCTCAAAATTCGCTGTAACCATTTTGATTAAAATTAAAAAAACCAATTAATTATGTTTTAGATGTTCTTTTAAATGTATATTTTCATTTTACCCTTGAAATCTTCTGAGGACCACTTTACTCTCCCCCTGGCCAGATGCGAAGCCCGCCAAAGGCTGGTGGCGCGGCTACTTTTAATATATTGGCGGAAACTAAATATATGGAGTAACTGCGGCTCATCAGAGATAAATATATGGCAACTCAAAAAATCTGGTTTGACAAGTGTGCTGTGCTACCACTCACATCAGTTTTTTTAAGTCAAGATTCAGAAAAATAAATGAATTCGATTTTCCATTCAATGCATTGTTATTGATTTTCACTCGTAGCTTTTATATGTAAAAAAAAATTCTTATATATTTTTTTTATATAAATTCCATTGGACCCACGTCTTATCTTTAGATGGAAGTACTTGAATCACTCGGACGGAAACCTCTCAAAAAAACCTTCCAAAAAAAAAAAAGACAAAAAACTTTCAAGTGGTTTAGTAATACATCAAAGCTTTCGTTTGGAGTATTAAAAAAAAATATTGTAATGTGCCTAATATATTATTTGAACAAATATTTCTCCTATTGAATATTAGAGAGAGTGTGTGAGAATAATGAATAAAACATCAGAGTGAATATTTCTTTTCATCTCGGCTTGTATGTATATATTAAATTAATATTTTAAATATATGATAGTTATAAAGTTAAAATGGAGCCATATAAATGGAAGAGGGAGAAAGGTGCGTTTATGTAAAAGCCGTAAAAGTCGATGGCTGTCGGCGACGTCGTCTTCGGGATTACAATCCGACGAATACGTGAATTAACATGGCTAATATATTCCAATGAGATGAGATGAGAAGAGGTAACGCTCGAGTGAGCCAATTTTATTCTCGTGCAAATGACGTCACCAATTGCATCATAAGGGGAGTCTTTTATTCTTTTTAATAATATTATATTATATATGCGCTATACTATGTACCTTCTCAAAGATATATTTTTTTAATGGACTCGAGAATTCATAATTTGATTAAAATAATATGGTGTGAAGGAAAAATTTCAAAAGGAATTAAAATTTATTTGTATTTGAGTTTGACCACGAAATTCAAAGGGAACGATTATGTTTATTACTTTCATTTATCAAAAATAATTCGGTTTAAAATTTTGAAATCTGTCTGCGTTGTTTAATTTAAATTGTCAGCAGGGGCATATTTAGATGGAAGCAAAAGTGCGCACTCGACAACACCCGAAAAATGCTTTAAATTTCTATAAAAATTTTTTGTGTGGCTGGAATTCAAGAACGGAGTTCCACCCTAGTGGAAAATGGTGTGTATTTTATAGTAAATATATAAAATATTAGACTACAAATAAAAATTTATAGATTTTGGTAAATAGACGAGAGCCGTCCCGGTAAAAGAGCAGTAATATTTGGTTGCCGACGTTTCCAGCATTCAACTTCAGGACAAATAAAATTGTCAAATTAAGTACAGATGTCACGGTACTGTGTCTTATTTCATGTTCATAAAGAATTGTGAAATGTACAAAATATTAAAACCTTGCGACCGAAATAGCATCCAAAAGGCAACCCGAGTAAAAATGATTAAAAATGATCGATGGATCCGCACGCCCGCAGCAGATCTGCATAGTGGATATTTAGGGACAAACAGGGATATACACGCCCGCACCAGGGACACTCACAGTAGATCGAAAGTGACGCGAAGAAAAATGTATGTCCCTGGTGCAGGCGTGTGGATCCCTCGATCATTTTTAATCATTTTTACTCGGGAAGTGATGATGAATTTTGAATTTTCCCTGAAGATGAGTGCGACAAGCGCACAAAACAAATGTTTTTAATTTTTCACTTGGCTGCTCTTTTTTCGGGTGGCCCCCGTTCAGTTATGCTGTATATAGAAAGCTTTAAATTTATTTTAGAAAATAAATATTAACTTTTCGATAAGTTTATTTTTAAAAAGTAAAAATATAAAAAAATATATCTTTAGGATATGGATGGAGAAAAAAGAATATGCTATTTCAAATTAAGGGTGCATTTAGCAAGGGCGGATACAGGGGAGGGGTAACGGGGGTAATTCTCCCCCCCCTCGAGAATTGAAAAAAATACTTTTTTCGAAAAAAAATTCATTTTTAATTTTAAAAATTAATACTTAAAAATTTGATTTGTATTTATATTCTGAAAAACAAGTACATAATGCGCCTTTATATAAATTATATTACCGAAATTAAGAAAAAATTGTGTGCTGTGCGACCAGTCACACCAGATTACCCCCACCCCCTCCCGAGAAACACCTCTGGATCCTCCCTTGACCTATAGTTAAGTTTTGCCTCTCGCCCTTAAGGGCCGGTTGCTTCATCCTGGGTGAGTTTGTTAGCCCCGGGCTAAATGGCTTTTTTTGTAATGCAGAAACCCTCTTCCGGGGGAACAAATCATGTTCTGTTTGTGAAGTTTGCAACTCCATTAAGGCATCTTATAAAAATTATTAAAAATAAAAATTGATATTATCACCCATAATTTAAATAAATATTATTAATATACATTTAAATATAAGAATTTAATTTTTTTTTGCTAAAATTTGAAAATTTTCAAAAAAATAAACAAGATTTATTAGTGTTCACATAACAATTTGTCAATTGTTCCAATCTTCACAACTATTTTGACAAATTGCCAGCTGTGTGGCTCAAATAAAGATAATTTCAAAAAGAAATATATCTTTTATTTTCACCTGACAAGAAGTAATATCAACTGAAAATATTTATATAAATATTTAATATCAATATTATATCAATTTGCATTCAATTTGAAGACAAATAGTTTTATTAACAAGACATGTGCAATGCCTTAGATGAAGTTAGAATATTCAACAACTTGCAATATATCCTGGATATACGAGTATAATCCTGATTGACATAAAATGAATAATAACAAAAAAACGGTAGATTCCAGTTTGCATTTATATTATTTTTTATATTTGTGAAGTTAGGATGCTTGTGTTCATAATACATGTTCGTACGTGTCATCCCAGGGCTAAATCTTAGCCCCACCTTTGGGCCTGGGCTAACTTTAGCCCGGACCTTGGCTCCAATTCCCCATATATCTATATGAAATTACTCAAAAGTGAGGTTAACTCAGGGCTAAATATGGCGACGAGATCTGATGCAAGCGGGCCCTAGCCTATAACATATTTTATAAAATATACAACATTTCATCATTTTATTGATAAAATAAGTAGAATATAAGGTAAAATAACAAATATATGTACTTCTAGAATACTTCTTTTAGCAATAAAATGATGAAATATCGTATATTTTACTATAAAAATAAAACTGAAGTGGGTTTCTGCACTACAAAAAAAGTCGGGGCTAACAAGCTCACCCAGGATGAAGCAACCGGCCCTAAGTGTTCATTATGCTGTCACTGATTGTTAGTATATTTATTTGCTCCTCTCTCTAAATGGAGAAAGTAAAAAAAAAATAATTTCCACAAGTGAGTGAATATCTTGAATTTATTTTTCCAACAAACGGACAAACTCGTGGATTTCCATCCATCAGTCAATCAACCAAGAATACAAAAGAAGCCTGGTTTTTTCCAATTGACTAATTTCACAATTCTTTATAGCTTCATGTTATGGCCTAATTCAAGCCTTGAGGAGAAAAAGAGGCGGAGTCTCTTTGTGTTATTTATACAAAACTCTCGAATGATGATGAATTACATCCCTTGAGTCCCATTTATCATTTGAGCTCTGAAATTTGCAACTCTATATATTGCTTACAATTAATACCAATAACGAAAAATAAAAGTTTTCATTCATTTTAGATAAGAGAGAAGCACACTTGGTAACTCTAATAATCAAATTAAATAAAATTTATTGATTTTCAGATCTTTAAATATCTTCCGAAGCCTTTATCTTGCAATTGGGATTCTACCAACTTTTGATCATTAAAAACAAAAGTTTTGCAATTATATGCCCATCGAGATAAACGAGAAAAAGAACAGACTCTGAATTTATATCTGTATAACAAACAAATCCAATAAACAAAAAAAAAAAAAAAAAAACAATTTCAAGTAATAATATTTGGTTGCTTTCTAAAGAATATGTTTTAAAAATCTGAATCATTCTCTTCTGATTATTTCTAATTCTGGATCAAAACATTTAAAGGAACAAGCAAACGCTCAGAATAGGGAAAATGTGCAAAGATTTTAGGGTGAAGGCACAACGAACTCCTAACATTTTAGTATCTAAAATCTGGTGTGCTTAAGGCACAGCACACAACTTTCTGTTACCTTCAGTAATCCAGAGTTGTGTACTTTGCTGTCACACCAAATTTTTTTGTGTCGAAATATATTTAGTTTCCCATAGCACCTTCGATCCAAACTTGACCTGTTCACACCCCTTATACGAGAAATAACAAAAAAAATGACGCGAAACCAGAAAAGAAAAAATATTCTATTAAAAAAAAAAAGTTCAAATTGTTGTGTCTTTAAGAAAAATCTCAAAGGGGTGAATGTTTAATGATATAGCAAAAAGATTTTATTTTATTATATTATAAGAGCACAAATTATAGCTTCCCCCTAATGGGAAATAAAAATCCTTTACTAAATTTTTAATATCGTGATTTCATCTCTCTTTTATTTTATTTGAATTGAAATTAAAATATGGTCTCTGCTCTCATCCGCATTAAAATAATAGAATATAGTCAACTCTAATATTTTTATTAGCGATAATTTTTTTTTTTTTTTTTTTTCTAAACTCTCATGTCAATAGATTATTATTAGGGCTCGGATTTATAGGCACTAAAAATCTTTAAAATAGGCAGGCAACTAAGCACTAAAAATTATTAAAATAGGCTCTTAAAAAGGCATTTATTGTAAAAATAGGCACTTAAAAAGGCACTTAAAAGGTATTATTTAAGAAATAATATAAAAAAATTTAAAAAATTGATGTCTTATTTTTTGGTAATTTGGTGTGACTGGTCGCATAGCACACAATTTTTTCTTCATTTCGGTAATTCTGTACTAGTTTGCCAGAATATAAATACAAATCAAATTTTTAAGTACTAATTTTTTAAATTTTACATTAAAAATAATTTTTTTTTTGAAAAAAAGTATTTTTTTTTTTTGAAAAAAAGTATTTTTTTTTTTTTGAAAAAAAGTATTTTTTTTTTGAAAAAAATTTTTTCAAATCTCGGGAGAGGGAGGGTAAGGAGGGGACCCCCCTTGAAATATTTTCTTGATAATTCAAAAAATTTCAAATTTAGGCTATGTATAGCTCGTGAAAAATTGAAATTGAATATTTGAACTTAAAATAGGCACTAAAAAAGGCATTTATAGATGAAATAGGTACTAAAACCCAAAATCGGCCAAAATAGGCATTCTAGGCACTAACAAATGCCTCTTATTTTATTCAGAATTTCATGAAACGTATACAAATCATATTGGCCTAAATTTTAAACCATAAATTAAAAAAAGGCAAATAGGGCGAAATCCGAGCCCTAATTATTATATTTTTTGCAATTTAGTGTCACATTAAAACAGTGATTTTGTTAAAAATACATTTTATGAATATTCAACAATTAAGACAATAAAAATACAGTATAATAATTAATAAAATTAAATAATAAAACCATGGCAAGCAAAAAATGTTTTTATAGATAATTCCTAAAATGAGATGCTTATATAGGCCTACTAAATTATTTTATTTTTACTTTTTTTTTAAATTTATTTTAAGGTCTTTTTCGACAACGGAGGCCAATTAAACCCCGTCTCTATTTATTTCATTTTATTGGTAGCCAATTAAAATAATAATAATAATAATAATCCTTTCCCTTTATTCCTCCAGAAGAGTTTGCTCAAAGACCTTCATCACAGCGTGAGCCATATTGATGACAGGTTCAAGAGCTACATTTGTAACAATATTTTCAAATTATAATCTACAGAATACATTTTTCTTTCTTTTAATCACACTCGACATATCCAGAATGACCAGGTTCTCGGCAATGATGACCAGAGAGAACAACAATTCAAACACATACAAAAATGACCGGAGTCAATATCACATAGTTATCATAGAGAAAAAATAAACAAACAAAACAAATGACCAGAATAAATATCACATAGTTATCACAGAAAGAAGAAAGAAAGAAAATAAATGACTAGAATGAGAATCACATATGAATATCACAAAAGAAGGAAATAAATAATTAAAAAATATCACAGACGAAATAGACTAGAAAATAAATAAAATAAAAATAAAAAATGACTAGAATGAGAATACAGGTCAATAAATAAAATAAAAATAAATAAATAAACGTACAAAAATAAAAATATATGATAAATAAATAAGAAAAACAAAAGAAGACAACAAACAAACAAAACAACTATACGATATAAATCTAGTCAAGTTCAGTCAGCATAACAGATTCCTTAGACAATGATATGAATGGTATGAAATTAATATCAAAATCATCCAAAGACATAAGGTCATTAACTGCATGTTGGCATCTTATTATTGGGTTGTTCTTGTTTACTATGTTTACATAAAAAATACTTTTTGACCTGCACTGCCAATTACATTTAAAATTTACCCTCTCAAGTAACATAGGGCAATTTATTGAGTTATTTAATAATCTATGCAGGAATAAAATGTCATAATTGTTTATTAGTTCTCCAATAGCCTTTAGACCAATGATTCTATAAAAAAATGTATAATTGAAACATTGATAGTGATTAAGATACCTCCGGAAGGATTGCCAAACAAATTTTTTTTATTATCTTTTCTAAAGGGTCAACATTGGTTACTCCTGCCCACACAACCGACCCATACATCATCTTGCTTAAGACCAAGCTCCTAAACAAGGTAATGGCACTCCTGATGTGAAGAAACTCCTTAGAGGCAGTTGTTATCATTCCAAGGATTTTACTACAAGAGATACCGGTCATCTGAACATGATACTTGAAAGTCAACTGAGTGTCAAAATATACTCCAAGATCTTTTACAATCTCTGTTCTGTCAATATTGTGGTCTTCCAACTTGTAGGGGTATAACAATGAGATTCCTTTTTTTTCCTTGAAAAAGTCATAACTTTAGTCTTGTTGTGGCTGATGCTCAGTCCATTTGCGGAACACCATTCCACTATGGAATCCGCGTCCGTCTGCAACTCCAGACAATCTGCAGTGTCCCTTATGGATCTAAAGATCTTCAAGTCGTCCGCGTAAAGGAGTACGTCGGAATTCTCAATACAGTCTGTGACATCGTTCACAAATATCAAGAACAGAAGTGGTCCCAGAATACTCCCCTGAGGAACCCCAGAATCGGCCCCGTAGGTACTCCCAGTTACTATGTTATTACATTTTATTATATTCAATCTATTTCCCAAGTAACTAGAAAACCAGTTACAAAGTCGTTGACCAATTCCATAGCGTAGCAGCTTCTCTACCAACATATTATGATTAACACAGTCGAATGCCTTCGTCAAGTCAAAATATATGGTATCCACCTGATCACCGGAATTCAGGCTGTCCGTTAGATAAGAAGTGAAACAGGTCAAGTTAGTTATAGTTGATCTGTCCGCAATGAATCCATGTTGCCTTTCACTGATAATTCCGCCGAAATAGAAGCTAAGTCTCTCATACATTATTCCTTCGAAGATTTTGGCGAAGTTGTTTAGTATACTAATAGGCCTGTAGTTAGAAACTTCCACCACAGAGCCGCTTTTATGTATTGGGACAATATATGCACGCTTCCAAAGATCGGGGAAGATTTGTTGTTTGATACTTTGATTGAATATATACTCAAGCGGGTCCAATAGGAAAATGAAATAAATTGTCGTATGTTAACCCGCGACCCTTAGCCAGCGAGCTAACCCCTACACCAAGGCCCGAGAGCTACTACATTATTAAAAATTATTAACAA
This sequence comes from Euborellia annulipes, assembly GCA_023213315.1. Taxonomy (NCBI): domain Eukaryota; kingdom Metazoa; phylum Arthropoda; class Insecta; order Dermaptera; family Anisolabididae; genus Euborellia; species Euborellia annulipes. The sequence continues at coordinate 17,271 of JAKCPI010004886.1, forward strand.
ATTTCATCCCTAGTTCAATATGTATTCAATCTATTTACAGTGGCGTACCGAGGCAGTTGGGGGCCTGGGGCGGCACTAGATGAGGGGGCCTTATATTGATTTTTTTTTTTTTTTGGAGGGGGGGGTGCTCATCTTTAAATATCCTTCTCCTCCATACACAAAAATATTTTTTAAAATACCGTATATCCCTGAACCCCAAGGGCCCCGGGGCCTCTCAAAGAGAAATTTTCATTAAATTTTGTTTTTACTTGAGCCCTGAGGGCCCCGGGGCCTCTCAAAGGGAAATTTTCATTAAATTTTGTTTTTACTTGAGCCCTGAGGGCCCCGGGGCCTCTCAAAGGGAAATTTTCATTAAATTTTGTTTTTACTTGAGCCCTGAGGGCCCCGGGGCCTCTCAAAGGGAAATTTTCATTAAATTTTGTTTTTTACTTGAGCCCTGAGGGCCCCGGGGCCCCTCAAAGAGAAATTTTAATTAAATTTTGTTTTTACTTGAGCCCTGAGGGCCCCGGGGCCTCTCAAAGAGAAATTTTCATTAAATTTTGTTTTTACTTGAGCCCTGAGGGCCCCGGGGCCTCTCAAAGAGAAATTTTCATTAAATTTTGTTTTTACTTGAGCCCTGAGGGCCCCGGGGCCTCTCAAAGGGAAATTTTCATTAAATTTTGTTTTTACTTGAGCCCTGAGGGCCCCGGGGCCTCTCAAAGAGAAATTTTCATTAAATTTTGTTTTTTTTTATCTAAATTTTCCCATTTTTACTTGAGCCCTGAGGGCCCCGGGGCCTCTCAAAGAGAAATTTTCATTAAATTTTGTTTTTTTTATCTAAATTTTCCCATTTTTACTTGAGCCCTGAGGGCCCCGGGGCCTCTCAAAGAGAAATTTTCATTAAATTTTGTTTTTACTTGAGCCCTGAGGGGCCCGGGGCCTCTCAAAGAGAAATTTTCATTAAATTTTGTTTTTACTTGAGCCCTGAGGGCCCCGGGGCCTCTCAAAGGGAAATTTTCATTAAATTTTGTTTTTACTTGAGCCCTGAGGGCCCCGGGGCCTCTCAAAGAGAAATTTTCATTAAATTTTGTTTTTTTTATCTAAATTTTCCCATTTTTACTTGAGCCCTGAGGGCCCCGGGGCCTCTCAAAGAGAAATTTTCATTAAATTTTGTTTTTACTTGAGCCCTGAGGGGCCCGGGGCCTCTCAAAGAGAAATTTTCATTAAATTTTGTTTTTACTTGAGCCCTGAGGGCCCCGGGGCCTCTCAAAGAGAAATTTTCATTAAATTTTGTTTTTTTTATCTAAATTTTCCCATTTTTACTTGAGCCCTGAGGGCCCCGGGGCCTCTCAAAGAGAAATTTTCATTAAATTTTGTTTTTACTTGAGCCCTGAGGGGCCCGGGGCCTCTCAAAGAGAAATTTTCATTAAATTTTGTTTTTACTTGAGCCCTGAGGGCCCCGGGGCCTCTCAAAGAGAAATTTTCATTAAATTTTCTTTTTTTTATCTAAATTTTCCCATTTTTACTTGAGCCCTGAGGGCCCCGGGGCCTTTCAAAGGGAAATTTTCATTAAATTTTTTTTTTTTTATAAATATATGGGGGCCTATGCCGGCTCGGGGCCTGGGGCGGACCGCGCCCCTCGCCCCCCCCCCCCTCGGTACGCCACTGTCTATTTAATTCTTTCTTTTCTTTTTGTTTCAGGTAAGAATCACATCTTCATTTTGGTATTTACGCGGTCTCTTAGTCGTAAGTAGAAATATTCATATTACATTTTTTTCAAATCAATTGCGGTTGTTGAAGCATGTTACAGACTGCCACCATTCATAGATCCGAGTTTTCAAAGGTTTAATTAAACATCCCATGGTTGTGAAATGAATTTTCGAAGAGATAGAGGGCGCCGATATGTATAGGAAAAAATTTGATAATTTTAAAGTAAATTGATTTCCGAAACGAAGAGAAAAAAAGAAGATGGATGATGTAAAAAAAAAAATTGAAAAAATTAAAATCCTCTGATATTGAATAAAATTCAAGAATACAGCTGTAAATAAATTTTAGATCTTCTTAAAAATGTTTATTCTCATTTAGCCCTCAAAATTATTTGAATTTGACTCTTTACTCTTGTGCTTCTTACAAAAGCCTATTCTTTTGATTAATTGATGGTGATTTTGATTAAAAATATTACAAAAATGAGAATATAGAATACATTTTTAAAAGCGTGTAAAAAATAATTGATTTTTGAATTTTAATCAAAATCGCTAGAGCAAATTTTGAGAAAATCGAAAAAATGAAAAATTACATCAGTACACTGTAAAAAAAATTTCGAAGATTTTACAATTTTTTTGTTGTAAGCAAATTTCCAAGACCAATAGATACTAAATTTACTATACATTTGAATTATATTTTTACAAAACTCTTTGCAAAAATCGTTTACAAATGTGTGGTAATTTTACTAATATTTAGCAATTTTCGAGTCCAAATGTCTGGTAATTTTACCAATATTTAGCAATTTCGAGTCCAAATTTGGTAATTTTACTAATATTTAGCAATTTTACAATCCAAATGTCTGGTAATTTTACAAATATTTAGCAATTTTACAATCCAAATGTTTGTAATTTTACTAATATTTAGAAAAAAGAAAAAAAAACTTACGACTGGACCCATAGGCTATTGACCTTTAGGGGACGTCTCTACCTGAATGGAGTGAAATAAATATTTTTATTTAATGAAAAATTCCTCCCGGATTTGAACACTGACCTTTTTGGTAGAAGTCTGCTGCCTAGTCCATTTGACCATCGAATCACCTGTTAACTAATGATCTATCTCTGCTATTTGGCATTCAAGTATGACCTCATTGTAAACTATTTTTACTAAATAATAAAATAAAAAAAAACTTAAAGTTATCATAATATTATTATTTTTTGTATTATTATAACTTAAATAAATCCTTATAGTGCCAAAAATGTCTTTATTAAGAAAGCTAAAAAGCAGTCGAAACAAAGTCGGCCATGTTGGCAGCCTTAAAAGGAAAATTACTATACCCTTGTATTGTAAAATTAGAAACCTTTTTGTAAAATTACAAACCCTTTTCTAAAATTACAAACCGTGTTCTAAAATTACAATGCCGTTGTATTGTAAAATTAGAAATCGTATGGTAAAATTACAATATTTACTCTAATTTTCCAAGAGAATTGTAATTTTAAAATGTTTTTTGGTTGTAAAAATTTTTTGAATGCATTTATTTGTAAATTTAGTATACAAATGTATGGTAGTTATCATTTACAAGGAAAATTTGTAAATTTACTATACTAAAACATACTAAAATTAAAATTTTTTTTTGCAGTGTAGGCTTAAAGTACTAGTACTTTTTGGACGATTTTTTTTTCAAAAGCTTATTTTGAGTGTCTGGGAGTGTAGAATGTACCTAACTTAAATATAAAATTCAGTAAATGTGTATAACTGAAAATCGTAGATTGGGACGATCTCTCTCCCCACTTCAATTTATTTTCAAATATTTCGGTTCCTATACAGGGGTCATCTTCAGTGCATATATGAATTTTTTGAGAGAGATTGTCAAATTTATAAAATATTTAAGAACAATTGAGCGCATGGGCTTCTCAAATATTTTATAAACTTGTTAATCTCTCTCAAATAATTCATATATGCACTGAAGATGGCCCTGAATAGGAGCCGAAATATTTGAAAATAAATTGAAGTAGTGAGAGAGAAAAAGAAAGCTGGTTCTTTTCTCCTTATCGTCCTTAAATATAAAATATCAATCCACTAGCTCAATTCCTTCAGGCTTAAAATCGTTTTATACACAGACAGACAGATTTGTGGGCCCCATTTTTTTGGGTTCAGGGGACCTCAAAACATGTATATCATCATCGAGATGGAATTTTTGACATGAATTCAATTTTACATACATATATACTTATGTAAGAGAAAGTAAAAAAAGAAAAATATCAATTCCTGCTGTGCTTCTAAAACTAACTACCCCTAACTGACTCAATAATCCTCTAAGCATCTACGTATTTGCTCGAGGATGAGAATGATGAGGATCAGATGCTGAATTAATGGCGACCAAGTGGGATTCCAATTCGAATTATTACTCAATTACACTGTCAATTCAATCTGAAACTACACGATTAAATAACAAATTACAAAAGACCTGATCAATAATTAAATTTTGGTTCAATAAAAACCAAATGCCTAAAAAGTTTTTTATAACAATGTTATACAAATAGTATTATTAACTTGCGTAGAAATAAAAAAAAAAAAAACTTTTTGATTAAACTTTTGATTAAAGATTAAAATGTCGATGAATAATTTAATAACATAATGCTTGCTTGGGATTTGAATTTTTTTATATTTCAATTAATTTGCAGAATTTAAAAAACTTCAATTAAAATATTTTGGAAAATTAATTGTATCAATTCTATAAGTCGACGGAAAAAACTGGTGGGATAAGCACAGAACACAACTTTAAATTAGTTAAGAGAAAATTGTCTGCTGTGCAGCCATCACACCAGATTTTCGAAATTGAGATTATTTATAAGTTATATGTAGAGAAATTTATTTAAATAATAAAAAAAAAATCAAATGCCATTTTCTTTAAGCTCATGCAAGAAAGAATATTGTGACGATAGTTAAAAAGACTCTAAAAACCATTAGAATAAAGTAGTTCCGGATATTCCCAAATCTTAACCCAAATCATTGAGTCTGTGAATTTTTATTTGACTCCCTTGGGGTCGAGAAGCAGGTCTTTTTCTCACATAACAATGAGAATCAAAAGAACCATGATCATGAATTTATGCCACTTAATACAATGAGAATTGAGATCCCAAACAGCCTTAAAGAGTTTCGGGATCTAGGAAAAAATGTTATTATCCTTTTCCGCCTCTACCGGAGTTTTTTTTCTTTCCCCCTCTACACAAAGAGAGAGCAAAGGATGGGAGTTCCGTTTGAATAATTTTATTTGTTCTTTCTCTTCGTGTATCGATACATATGTATCTACATTATGTATGTTTGTCTCTTTGGGGATTTTCGAATTCGAATTGGGATCGTTTCAAAGGAAAAGGAATATTATACCGTTTCTTTAATTTAAGTCCAAACTTGGTATTTATTTCACAAAGAATCAACAAGAAGTGAAGAATAAAGTAAACAGGGTTAATTTGACGTCAAAATGAGAACACCTTGACTTTAAAATCATTAAAGAGTTGAATAAATATTACAACTCTCAACGTTAGAGAAAGAAATCTTTAAAAAAAAAGTAATAAACAACCCAATTCAAAAGTATTTTGTATTTCAAAAAGTTTACTAAAGACCTGTCGTTTATTATTTTTATGTTATATTTATTTGGATATATAGGCTATATAGCTACTTGAATAAATATTTAAGGATAAAAAAGTAAAAACACGTATAGTACACACTTTTTTTTTTTTTTTTTTTTTTTTTAATAAATGCCGTTATAAAATTTGCTTCATGATCTTTTTCTAAATGTATCCACTCACAGGATTAAAAGACTAGAAATTTTGAAGAAATAGAAAGATACAGTGGTACAGCAAAACCGGAACTGGGGGGGGGGGGCAATGTACCCTTGCCATACAAAAAAACTAACCAGATTTTTGGAAAACATTTTCAATGTGTATTTATTTATTAATACGTATATTATATATATTAATAAAACAAAAAAAAATATAATAAAAAAAATTGAATGGAAATGTATTGAAATAAAATTTCAATTTATTTTATAATATATAGGAGAGGTCAGGTCAAGTGAAGAACGTGGAACGATTTTCGATGAGGCTGAGGATTTTCCATCTTAGTAAAATATTAAATGTGACACTTTTTATAAAAAAAAATTTTAAATATTTTTTTTCCAACATAAATTTGTCAATTATATTTTTGAAATTTTACTAAATGAATAATAAAAGATGATAGGTGAAAAATCGAGTCCAAATGAGAAGATATAGGCTACTCTGGAATATTTTTTTCATACAAAAGTTCAAAATAATTTAGTTTTGTCTTCGTTGAAATACGAAATTGAAGGCAAAAGAAGTCTACTTATCGCGCACTATAGGAAAAGCGTGAATGCAATTAAAAGTAAAAAATCTGGTGTGACTGATCGCACAGCACACAACTTTCTCTTACCTTCGGTAATCGAAAGTTGTGATCTGTGCTTGCACATCAGATTTTTTTGTGTCAACATATTATTAGTTTACGACAGTACATTCGAATTCCAAGATGTAAAATTTATAAGTATGGGAAAATATTTATATTTTGTACCTTGGCAACCATTTCTACTAATTTTTCCTATGAAGTATAAATAAGAGTAAAGTGGTCTTCAGAAGATTTCAATGGCAAAATGAGAATATACATTTCAAAGAGCATGAAAAGAATAATTGATTTTTGAATTTTAATCAAAATCGTCGGGAGCAAATTTTAAGAAAATCGAAAAAACTGAAAAAGTGCATCAGTAAAGTACTAGTACTCTTTGGTCGATTTTGTTCAAAAGCTTCGTGTCAGGTCCCAGGGGGTGCCTAACTTAAATATAAAATTTCAACCGCCTATCTCTTTTTTTGTTTTTGATATATTTTGTTCACTCACAGACAGACAGACCATGTCGCAAAAACCACTTTTTTGGATTCAGGAGACCTCAAATCGAGTTGGTGCAAAGCCCTACTGGTTAAACGTGAAACCCGCCAAAGGTGAGCAGTGCGGTTAGTGAAATTATATAGGCTAAAAGTATATAAGTAAATGAAAGTACAAATTAAATAATTATATAGTAACATATAGGCCTATTTATTCAATTTAATATTAATTAATAAATAGGAACTTGACAGCTATCATAATTCGGAATATGCCATAACTTTGATGAAATAGTTCAAATTTATTTATTTAAATATTCATCTCTCTCTCTCTCTCTCTCTCCTAGCTAATTTTGTCTCTGTCAGTTTCCTCACTCTTCTTATTTGTCCATTCAAGGAAGTCATCCCCAACAAACTTGTTCAAGTCATCGATCCAGACTATCCATCTAACTAGTCAAGCAAGAGTTTCATAGTTAGTTTATATTTAATAAGAATCTCAAAGTTTGATCGGATGAGAGGAAATTAAAAGAGCTAACAATTTTCGTAGATAGGATAACTTGTCAATCGGACTTTTTTATTGCATTTGGATCGTATAAACTCACCTACCCGAATCCTCAATTATTAAGAACTTGTACGAAGAAGAAAAATTATCCCATAAAGCCTATGAGTCAAATTCATCTTTTACGACTTCTGAAAATATTTTAAGAAGCCACAATTTTTACTTTCTCTAACCTCTAAAGGCCTATATGTTAATATATAGAGAGAAAGTATTAGAATCATGTCAAAATTTCGATGTCGAGATTTTAATGGATATAAACGTTTTGAGATTTCCTGAATAAAAAAAGTTTTTCGCGACATGGTCTGTCTGAGTGTGTGTGTCTGTCTGTCTGTGGGTGTTCAATTTTAAGCATGAAAGAAGCCTCTCGGGGCTTGGTGAAGGGGTTAGCGGGCTAACCTCGTATACTAAAAAGTCGCGGGACCGGACCCCAGGCAGTCCGATGATTTTTTTATTTAAGTCATTTGGATACCAAAAGCTTCTCTCCTTTTTGTTTTTATTTTCTTCCTGGCTGCATGTGACTATTGGTCATTATAGGTCTTTGACCTTATGCACCCATTCCAAAAAAAAAAAAAAAAAAAAAAAAAAAAAAAAATGGCTTAAAAGAATGCCTTTATCCTCAATAGATATATTAATCATTAACGGATAAAGTAAAAGTCTTATATGGCCTGAGTTGCCGAAAAGACCGTGTGAATGTGTA
>JAKCPI010004889.1:0-11361 GCA_023213315.1 Euborellia annulipes
TTGTTCTATTTGTCTGTCCGTCTGTGTGTCTGTGAACAAATAATTCAGGAACGAAAAGAGTTAGGAGGTTGAAATTTTAAATTTGAGTTAGGAGCCCCCCCCCCCCCCAACCTTTTGAACAAAATCTGACAAAAAGTATTAGTACTTTAATGATGTACTTTTTCAGATTTTTGTCGATATTTTCAAAATTCGCTTCAACGATTTGATTAAAATTCATAAATTAACTATTTTTTTGATGCTCTTTAAAAAGTATATCAATGAAATATTCCGGGAAAATTGTTTGAAGTACACTTTACTGATGTGGAAGCATTCGTAGCTCAGCTCCATCTATGTATCGCGTGGTCAAGTTTGGAACTAAAGTGCTAAGAGCAACTAAATATATCTCGACACAAAAAATCTGGTGTGACAAGCACAATACACAACTTTATCTTGCTGAAGGTTAAGAGAAAGTAGTGTGCTGTGCGTCTTGTCACACCAGATTTTTTAAGATATTTTTAAACGTTTAATGAAATTTAGACTTTGATTTAATTTAATTGGTACCCAGTTAATTTAAATTAATGGTCGGGGGATCTATCTCTACATAACAAAGCAAATATTCTAAACAACAAAAATGTCTAATTATTATATGAACCCTATTACGCATTAGTGTGTCAAGCACCAGGTATCGAGATTTGAGAAAGTTTTTTGTTTTGATTGGATTATATAAAATTTTTCTTGTCAATTGTGCAAGTAACATTAAATATAATTTTTTTTAGGACATATTTCATAAAAAATACTATTAATTGAACCCTGTTATTCAATGGTGTGTCAAAGACCAAATATCGAGTTTTGAGAAAATCAACATTAAAGTTTTTCTGATTTAAATTGTTTTTATTAGATTATATATCATTTTTTTTGTCAATTGTGCAAGTAAATACTGTAATTATGGCAGATATTCATAAATTATCTCTAAAAATACGACTAATTTAGAGAAAAACAATAAAATATAAAAAATTATTTTTACAAAATTCTCTATGTGCGATATATATTTGTAAAAAATGCTTCAAAGTCCATTGACCCATGATTGAAAAATTCTCTAAGTCCAATTATATTTGCAAAAATGCTTCAAAGTCTCTTTATATTTAATACTAGTAGCATAGAAACTTTTTATCAAAATCACATTCATCAATTTTAAATAGTATTAATATTTTAAAATTAAATACAAAGTAAGAGGAAAAAATATATATAATATTATTTGGTAAATAACTTTTTATTGGTTGGTTAAAACTCAATTAAACAATATTAATTTATTGTTAATTGGAAAATAGATATATATATATGGCATTCACGCCAACTCGACCACTTCTGAACCCGACCATTTTGATTTGGCTGAAACTTTGTCATCTTTTAGTACCCTATTGAAAACGTGTTTGAGAATTTTTTCAGATTTTACGACCCAGCCAAAAAAAGTTATAGCATTTTCAAAAAACATCGATTTTTTTTTTAAATAACCGTAAAACTGTCAAAAATTAACTTATCGGGACGATTTTTTTTTGAAATTTTGTCTTTAAATGTACTTTTCAGAAAAAAATATGACAAAATTTTACAGATTCATCTTGAACGTTTTTTTGACATTTTCGTAAAAAACAAAAATTTCGGGATGAATGACACTTTTTTTTTAGTTTTTTTTTATAAAAAACTTTGATTTTTCTACAATGCTCTGAAAATTTCAGAGTGGGATTATTCGCTTTCTATTTTTTTTATTTTTGAAAAAAAATTTTTTTTTTTCTCCGCTTATTTATCATGATGGTGCTCTTAAATTCTTCCAGGACTGTCCGAGATTCTAGAAAATTGAAGAAAAATAATAATAATAATAGTTAGGGTGATGAAAATCGAGAAAATTCCATTTATCCTGAAAAATTAAAAATTAGTTGTGTATTCAACTACTGAAGTATTTGAAGCGTCAAGTAGCTTAGAAACATGGGCGTAACTAGGGGAGTGAGGGCCTGGCTTCCCAGAAAGCTCCTTGCCCCAAGAAAAATTGAGAAAATATGGGGCTTTCCAGGCCCACCGGAAGATGGCTGGTCCCATGGCCCCCCCCCCCCTTCTATTTTTCTTGGGGCAAGGAGCTTTCTGGGGAGAGCCAGGCCCCCCTGGCACTCCCCTAGTTACGCCCATGTTTCTAAGCTTTTACTTGACGCTTCAAATACTTCAGTAGTTGAATACACAACTAATTTTTAATTTTTTCAGGATAAATGGAATTTTCTCGATTTTCATCACCCCTAACTATTATTATTATTATTTTTCTTCAATTTTCTAGAATCTCGGACAGTCCTGGAAGAATTTAAGAGCACCATCATGATAAATAAGCGGAGAAAAAAATTTTTTTTTTTTTCAAAAATAAAAAAAATAGAAAGCGAAATAATCCCACTCTGAAATTTTCAGAGCAATTGTAGAAAAAATCAAAGTTTTTTATAAAAAAAAAAACTAAAAAAAAAGTGTCATTCATCCCGAAATTTTTGTTTTTTTACGAAAATGTCAAAAAAAACGTTCAAGATGAATCTGTAAAATTTTGTCATATTTTTTTCTGAAAAGTACATTTAAAGACAAAAATTTCAAAAAAAAAATCGTCCCGATAAGTTAATTTTTGACAGTTTTACGGTTATTTAAAAAAAAAAATCGATGTTTTTTGAAAATGCTATAACTTTTTTTTGGCTGGGTCGTAAAATCTGAAAAAATTCTCAAACACGTTTTCAATAGGGTACAAAAAGATGACAAAGTTTCAGCCAAATCAAAAATGGTCGGGTTCAGAAGTGGTCGAGTTGGCGTGGAATGCCCCATATATATATAGTTCATAGAAAAAGATAGAAAACATTATAGAATTAGGCTAAAAGAAATTAAAAAATGAATTATAATTTTTGTAGGTTATGAAATACTTGTATTAAATTTCAACAAATGGAATATAGTAATGGTGTATTGAATATATAAATTTGAAATAAATAAAATTAATATTTTCTTGAGTTTATATTAAATACGTCTAAACAATAGCGATGCCGGTGTTCAAAATTGAAAATACTTAGGGCATAAACGCAACAATATATCTCAAGCGTATAGTTGTTTACGATGTCTTGCACTTGACGCATAAATGAAAAATTGTTCTTTTCAAATTAAGTATTACGAAACAACATGTTAAGTACATAAATCATTATTGAAAAATGTAAAATCCTGCATTGAAATATTGTAAAAATAATTTTATGCTTTTACATTAAAAATAAATTTTTTTAGGACATATTTCATAAAAAATACTATTAATTAAAGCATTTGAAACAATATTCCGTGCTTAACTCAATTTTGAATTTTTTGGTCTTTGACACACCATTGAATAACACGGTTCAATTATAGCATTTGAAACAATATTCCGTGCTTAACTCAATTTTTAATTTTTTTTTGGCTCTTGACACACTAATGCGTATCAGGGTGCATATATTAACATAATTTTTTATAACTATTACTGAATTTTAATCTCTATGATTATAAATATATTTTTAAGTAAAAGGACAAAGTTTGTTCGTATAATTTCTTTTGTAATCAATCATTTTCTTAAGTAGTTTTAGAATTTGTCTTTCTAAAAGCCAAGTCGGCCAAGCTTTTATCAACAACTCAATCTTCCTGTTCAGTCTTCGTTCTTCTTTTTCCTCTTCTTATTCGCTGATTCTTCTTCCTGCTTGAGACTTGACCGAATCAGAGACTTCTTTGTCTTCGATTATTCAAACTTGCTATCCTATCTTATTTCTAACCCCCCCCCCCCCCACCCCACCTATCCACCCTCTTGTTCTTGTCATACTGCAATGTTATTTATAGCATTTGCTTCTCAAATGGAAAAGAATGAATAAATGAGAGACGAAAAAAAATCAATCACTTATACTACACCTTGACGAATTTAATTTTAAATTCTCAGGGGTAAAAATTTTTCTGTTTTATTTTTATTAAAAAAAAAAAATATATCATGGATAGGGAAGGCCAATAGCTGAATCGCCATTTTCCCCTCTCGTAGATCCTTAATGAACGAGTGATCGATATATTGACAATAATTTAATTTTTACTTACTCTTACCTCTACATATATAGAGAGAAAGTATTGGATTCATGTCAAAAATTCGAAGTCGAGATTTTGATAGATCTTCACGTTTTGAGGTCCCCTGAATCCAAAAAGTGGTTTTCGCGACATGGTCTGTCTGTCTGTGTGTCTATGTGAGTGTGTCCAATTTTAAGCATGAAGGAATTGTGCTACGAGGTTGGACGGATAAGGGTAGTCCACCCGTCGCGAAAGTGCGGAAGTCCTGGTTCGACTCCAGGGGGTGCAATTTTTCACAATCTTGAAATTAAAAACATTCACACTTTTTTCTCATTCACACTCACATTCACACACACATTCATACAGTCTTTTCGGCAACTCAGGCCATTTAAGACTTTAGACGATAACCGTTGTAATTAATATATATATTTGGGGTTCAGGCATTTCTATTTAAGCCATCTGGTATCCAAATGGCTTAAATAAAATCATCGAACTGCCTGGGTCCGAACCCGCGACGTTTGGTATAGGAGGGAGGCGCTCTACCTACTACGCCAAACTCGGGGGCTTCACAATCTTAATCACAAACATATCTCACAAACTTGCTATCTTACACGATATGTTGACTGGCTAATGAAGTGTCTATTTGAGCATCGATTGAAAAAATTCATCCTTTTCAAACAACGCTCTACCTAGTTAATAATTTTGTTATGTACATAAACAAATTATTAAAATTACTTAATTAAAACAAATAAAAAAGTATTTTCAAATATAATAGGCCTATTACATTTGCAGACCATAGTACTATTCGTACTTTTAGTGTGTCGCGTAATTTTCGACCTAATAAAAACGTGTCGCAGCTACAAATAGTTTGAGAAACACACGTCTAACTGATGTAAAAGAAAAAAAACATTTTTGTGTTTTTACAATTTTTTTCGCAACTGTGTTTTTCTACGACCCGGTCCCGGGTCGCGATCCACACTTTGGGAAACGCTGCTCTATGATATACATAAATTTTCTTAACTCTATTGTTCATAGTAGTATCGACTTTTTTCAACCTCAAAGTAAATTACCTCCTCTATAATTATATATCAAAAAAATCTTTTTTTTTTTTACTTTAATGAACAAAACCCGGTTTTCGAAATAAAATTTATGATCAATGGTTTAGCTTGAATTGTTATTTTCTTTAAATCTTCACTAGTCCCTTTACAACAGGTAATTCTTACTTTATATTCCAATCTAATTGAAGTTTCAAGACGCAAACAGGCAATAAAATAGACCTTAATAATATACCCCTTTATTGAAGAGGTATAATTAAATAGGGTGCTAAGGGCGCCTGCAAAAAAGATAGAGAACACAATTGAGGGCTTTGCCCTACCAAAGTGGCTTAATTCAAAGCGCGAATTAATTGTAGAAGAATAAATCGAATACTATAATTTCCTAGCCTTGCTTTCACGTCTTACATTATATTGGAGGGATTATTGTACTCACATGTAATTGCTTTTTAAGCTGCATGTATAAATCTTTTAGTAACGTATTGGCTACCAATTAATTTAAATATTCGTTATTAATCAAAAAATGCTCTTATGCTCTATTATACCGGCTTTTCGGTCTTGTTGAAAACCATCTTCAGATTTGATATATAATCATATTTTCAATAGTCGTGGAAACTTAAACAAATTTTTAAAAAGTCTATTTTTTTGTTTCATCTTGTTTAGTCCATATAGACTTTTAATAAACTTGAACACTCACCAGGACTGTCGATATTAGTGGAATATAGACTTTTTTTTTAAATTTGTTTAAAATCTTTATCGGCATCTGAGGGCAATTAGACCCCGTTCCTATTTATTTCAACTCTAGTTACTTATATTACTATAGTAACAAGTCAGTCAAACTTATTTACATCATTTTGTATCCAAATGATTTAAATAAGTATTCATCGGGATGCCTGGATCCCAACCCCCTCCCCCATTTAAGAAAATAAATTTTAATTTGTGGTGAAATTTGCTCTCTGGATTGTAGGTAAATCTATTGCCTGCTTCTGATCTAATAGTTAATGATTTACTTCTAGTACGCCTACTGATTATAAAATTAAATTTAAATAAATATCGGGGTGATTTAAATTAAATATATCTAATAAAGAAATAATTTCCCATTTGTTGGATAGTACGAGTGAAACTATAACGATAAAATAAATTTCTATATCCGAAGTAATTTTTGTATTTAATGAAGAGATGTTGGCAAAGAAAATGATTTTTTTTTTAATTTTTATTTTGTTTAGGGTCTTATTCAGCTTATTCTTATTCTGAGGCCATTTAGACTACGTCCATATTTATTTCAATTTTAGAAAATTCTTGGACGGAGGTTTTCCTTCCACTGCGGCTATTCGAGTTTTTTATTTCAATTGATTAATATCCAATTCAATTGAAATTAATTTCTTCGCCTTGGACGGATTATAGTAAAAAAAAAAAGAAAATGATTCAGAAAATTTTTTTTTTGTTTTTAAACACTCACACTTTTTACACATTAACACTCCACACACACATGCACACAGTCTTTTCGGCAAATTTGATTAATACTCTACTTTTAATAAAATAATGCTCTCTAAGCAGCGGCGTAACTAGCCTTTCAGGGCGGAGGGGGCGAAGCTCAACAGGGGTGCCGTTTTTCGACCGACCTTTTTTTTCTTTTTTAGTATACGAATCTCGCTCGACCTTTTTTTACTTTCTCTTATTTAGTATTCGAATCTCGTTTGATCTATTTTTTTTGTAATTTTTCTCCTGATTTATGATATAAAATGAATTTATTATGAAATTTCAAAAAAGCCGGAGATTTTGGGGGAAAGCCGGATGCGCGAGGGGCGCCAAAAAGCTTGATGCGTCTGGGGCGGGGGGGCGAGCCCCCCCTTCACCCCCACCTGGATACGCTACTATCTCTAAGGAGTACATTCATATCGCTTCTATAATTGCTGAAGATCTTAAATTTTATTTTAATAGTCTATTATCTCTATAAAGCTAAGGTTTTGTTTAAAAATGGTACAAGTAATCAACAACAACATTTTAATGAATATATTAACAAACATCATACTGGAGCAAGGATTTTTATTTATTTATTAAAGTGACGCTTCTCAGATTTAGTATTTGCTCGATCTCTTCGGACAGCCTTCTTTCTATATGACATACGAAATTTAATTTAATTTGCTCAAGATTAGTATTTGAATATAATTGAACTACAAAATGTCTTTCTAGATTAATGCTAACAACAGAAGACAACATAAGATCTCTAATAAAATTTCCTTCCGCCCGTCAAAGGGTTGTTCACCTTGAGTGAGAAACAATGGACCATAAAGGTATTAAAGTCTGTTTCATTAATAGACTGTTTCTGCATAAACAGTTATCTTTTCTTCTCTCTAAGGGCTTTTGTTTACTGCTCTGCATATTTTATGCCATCTTCTATATCTCGAAACAAATGATGAATATTTCCAATTCATTTAGAGACAATATAAAAGGGTGAATAATTTTACAAATTTCTTCATCATTTTAAAAAGTGAAAATAAATCTTAAAAAAATAATATTTAAATAATAACTTTCTAAAAAAGAACAAAAAAAAAGTTTATTAAATGTTATAAATTCAATTTAGAAGTTAATTGAAAGAAATAAAATTAATCTCCTGAAGCGTAACTTTTTTTTTTTAGACAATATATAAAATTTTTCTTTAATTAAAAATATTGATATTTTGTAAATAGTATATTTTTTCGAGATAGGCTTAGGCCCTATATCGTATTAATTTTAGTAGAAAATAACTAAAATCTGGAAAGTTTAAACATTAGGTCGTTTATCGCGCAAATTGCAAAATGGATTTCTTATATCGATACGATACTCAAGGGCTAACACTCTGTGATCAAGGGTGTAGGGTGGGGGGATATACCTACCACATTTTATAATTATTTACTCTTGATTCCTAAAACGCTCCCTCCCCTTCTAAGTATATGCTTAATTACATTTTACCCATTCGATAAAAATTTATTTAAATTTAATTGGCTACCAATCTATTTAAATTAATAGAGATGGGGTCTAAATGCCGAAAAAGATCTTAATAAAAATAAAAATTGGTATAATAAGAGAAAGTAAAATTACCTCTTATATTTTTCTCTTCTTCAGCTTAGGATACTTTACTTGCTCTGGGCCGAAAATATTTTTTTTTTTGCTATTTAAATTACATCTCCTATACATATATGCATTATAGGCTATATACTGTATTATAGGAGTATGTTTTGATAGATTAAATTATTTTATTCTATTCCTCAAAAATATATTTTTATATAAGATTGAGGCAAGGGCGGATCCAGAGGTGTTTCTCGGGGAGGGGGGGGGTAATCTGGTGTGATCGCCAGCACACTATTTTTTCTTAATTTCAGTAATTTAAAGGCGCATTCTGTACTTGTTTGCCAGAATATAAATACAAATCAAATTTTTAAGTATTAATTTTTAAAATTAAAAATAATTTTTTTTTCGAAAAAAAGGTATTTTTTTTTAAATCTCGGGGGGGGGTAATTACCCCCTTGTATCTCTCCTTGGATTGAGGTCTATAAGGTTTATGTGGTCCTGTATCAAATATATTTTTATATTTAATTTTTTTTATTATTCCAAATTTGGTTTTCGGACATAGCCTATATATATTATATAATTTTGACGAATGTTCGTACATATCTATACAGGAAAAAAAAAAGGGTTTAATAATTTGTTACAAAAATATCCTGTAATCAGACTTTTGTTAGAAGATTGGATATTTGCTGAGCCGTTATATAATTTGGAAACTTATGACCTAAACAATAAATCCTAATTTTATTTTCTCCAAACGATGATTGGATGGCCAAAAGCAATTGATTATCGGAAGGTTTTATTTTTGAAGCGCCAACGGCGGAGGCCATTTCATTTGTGCCTGGCTGTTTTATGCGATACAGTTAGCCAAAGCCAAGCCGTTATAGATGCAGTCTGATGTTTACAAACATTACACGCGGAGCAACGTGCATAGCATTCTTTTGGATTAAATATAGGAAGATGACTTGACACCGCGTTGCGTTCGGACACTTTCGCTTCTCTGCGGATTTCTCTTCCGCATATAAACATCAATCTTCAAATTATAATGATGATGACTGCGTTTCATTGAAATAATATTTACGTATTTCTTAAGAGAGATGGTGAAAAATCCCAAAAAAATTTTGCTAATTAGCACAATATTTTATTTTTGGTTAAAAATAAATCTAACACTAGAACTCAATTCAACGCGATAGATAGAATATGCGTTTTAAGAATTTCGTGCTATTTCAAAATACTTTTCTATATAAATCTGAATATAATAAGTTTTATTATTTACAATTTAAGCTATAATAAAGTTACTTTATCTTTCTGCGCTATTATAAGCACACATGATCGCCGAGTATCTTGGCGTGTCCCGCCCCTATATATTAATATGGACCACACCCTCCTCATCAAAAAAAATCTGGTGTGGTGGTCGCACAGCACACAACTTTCTCTTACCCTTGATAAGAGTAAGTTGTGAACTGTGCTTGTCACACCAGATTTTTTTGTGTCGATATATATTTAGTTTCCGCCGATATATTAGAATTCAAGATGTAAAATTTATAAACATTTATATCTATTTATATTTTGAATAAAGGATTGAAGAGCAAACAGCCAGGCAGAGAGCTCTATTAAATTAAACTCCTTTTACGCAAAACGTTTCGGCCGATTTAATCTGTCATCTTCAGTTCCTTTGGCAGATTAAATCGGCCGAAACGTTGGTAAAAGGATTAATTTAATAGACGCTCCCTGCTGACTGCTTTCCTCTTCAATCCTTTATTCAATTCTACACAGCCACTTTCTACATTAAACTATTTATATTTTGTTACCATGGCAACCATTTCTCCTATCTTTCCTATGAAGTGCAAGAGTAAAGTGTGCTTCAAACAATTTTTAAAAAATAATTATTTTTTGAATTTTATTCAAAATCGTTAGAGCGAATTTTGAGAAAATCGAAAAAACTGAAAAAGTACATCAGTAAAGTACTAGTACTCGTTGGCCGAATTTGATTAAAAGCTTATTTTCACACCCTAGTGGGGGTGCTTAACTTAAATATAAATTTTCAACCTCGTAGCTCAATTCTTTCATGCTTTAAATCGACAAGACACACAGACAGACCATGTCGCGAAAACCACTTTTTTGGATTCAGGGGACCTCAAAACGTGTATATCCATCAAAATCTCGACATCGAATTTTTGACACGAATCCAATACTTTCTCTCTTATATATTAACATATTATAGAGGTAAGAGAAAGTAAAAATGTTCGGGCTCCTTCAGTGGGAAAAATTCTGGACAATATCCATTTAAATATTAAATCAGATTTGGAGCATCAGGGGTATAAATTATATTGAAAAAAATTTTAATTTATTTGTCAGGGTGGACGAAGTCTCCATAGAAAGCCCGGGCCCTGGTGGAGATTTATCCCCGTCCTGTCCCCCTTCCAATCTCTCGATAAACCTGTAAGATCGAAAAAAATTTTATCCAGTTTATTGTCAAGAAAAAAAAAATTAATAAATAGAGAAACAAGTATTATTAAAATTTAAAGAAAAAATATCCACCCGCCGCGAAAGCGTGGACGCCCTGGTTCGACTCCAAGGGGCGCAATTTTGCCCAATCATAAGCATAAACACATCTCACAAATTTGCTATCTTAAACGATATATTGACTAGCTAATGAAAAATCTATTTGAGCATTGATTGAAAAAATTTCATCTTTTTCATACAAAGCTCTACCTAGTTAAAAAATATTTCCATTATTTATTTATTATTTCAAATTTATTATATAGGGAGAGGGAGGTTCGCCCCGATCATCCAAACCCCCAGAAAAAACTTTCTCCCTTCGGTCCGGTCTGGAAACAATCATCCGAGAAACCTACCTACCTTTAAAAAAAATCCTAGCTTATTCTATTTATTGAGGGGTTGGTAAGGGGTTAATAAATTCAAATTGAATTTTTTAATATATTTCAGTTATAATAAAACCCAAATAAATGAAAAAACTATTCAAAAAATAAATAGGTAATTTTTTCAATTTATTAAGGGTTGCTTAGGGGGTGTAAACGTTTAAGGATTTTCCTTCTATTTTACTTGATCTTGTTACTTTCTCTTATTTATTTACTTAATTTCGAGTAGGGTAGGATATACACTGAGAATCAAGGTCAATTGCCAGAGCAAATTTTTTTTAATTAGAAATAGTTCTCCAGGGTTTATTTGGGAACCTGGAGCGGATATT
>JAKCPI010004891.1:0-27475 GCA_023213315.1 Euborellia annulipes
AAAACACGAAGATGGGGGATACAGCAGCCGCATATTTTGCCCATGTCGAGTGTGAAATCAAAAATACAGCCTCGCTTTTCTGATTTATAAAAGCGAGGAAATATTTTCACTTAAATAAAACCCCTACAGAATTTTATTTGTTTCTATGTCCCCGCTTTTATATAAATCAGAAAAGCGAGGCGCATTTTTTTGATTTCACCTCGACGCTGGGCAAAAATAATGCGAAAGGCGCCCCTTTTGCATCTTCGATGTTTTTTTGGTTGAGATTTCACCTTTTTGTGAAATATTGCATTTAAATATTATTTAATAATTATTAAATATTAAGTTATCCCATGAATAGATATTTTTAATATGCATTCCAAACAGTAAAAATAAATACATCGTTTGGTATCAATTCAAAACGAAAAACATAGGATTTCACCAAATTTTATAAAATTTTAGTTTTTTTATTTTTGTTATGTTGGTAGAATGTAAATACATCGTTTGGTATCCAATCAAAACGATAAACATAGGATTTCACCAAATATTATAAAATGTTAGGATTTTTATTTTTGTTATGTTGGTAGGATGTAAATACATCGTTTGGTATTCATTCAAAACGATAAACATAGGATTTCACCAAATTTTATAAAATTTTAGGATTTTTATTTTTGTTATGTTGGTAGGATGTAAATACATCGTGTGGTATCCATTCGAAACGATAAACATAGGATTTCACCAAATTTTATAAAATTTTAGGATTTTTATTTTTGTTATGTTGGTAGAATGTAAATACATCGTTTGGTATCCATTCGAAACGATAAACATAGGATTTCCTAAATTTTATAAAATTTTAGGTTTTTTATTTTTATTATGTTGGTAGAATGTAAACACATCGTTTGGTATTCATTCAAAACGATAAACATAGGATTTCACCAAATTTTATAAAATTTTAGGTTTTTTATTTTTGTTATGTTGGTAGAATGTAAATACATCATTTGGTATCCATTCGAAACGATAAACATAGGATTTCTCTAAATTTTATAAAATTTTAGGTTTTTTATTTTTATTATGTTGGTAGAATGTAAATACATCGTTTGGTATTCATTCAAAACGATAAACATAGGATTTCACCAAATTTTATAAAATTTTAGGTTTTTTATTTTTATTATGTTGGTAGAATGTAAATACATCGTTTGGTATCCATTCAAAACGATAAACATAGGATTTCACCAAATTTTATAAAATTTTAGGATTTTTATTTTTGTTATGTTGGTAGCACTTCTTCTTATCACGTTAATCTATTGTATTTCTATCTGAATGGATTTATCCTAAAAATTGTTATTCTATTAGGGATGAAAATTACTAATATTAATAGATATGTTCCTAGATGACGTCATCAGGGAGCAAAATAGTCAAAATTGTCTTTTCGCCATGTTAAAGATAGGACAAATTTGAAATTTTGAATACCCTCAAAAGTCACTTTTGATCCAAAATGAAATTTTATATCAAAGGTATCGGGTTTTTGATAGTATCTATTTGTATTTTAAATTTCATCCAAATCGGTCCAGCAGGGAAACCTGTAGCTTTGTCTAAAAATTTGAAAATTGAAGAAAAGAATGAAAAAAAAGGAAAAATAAGAGACTAACTTTTGACCTTCCGAAATCGGCAAAATCTCAACTTTGAGCCTCTGCCATTCTTTTTGGCACTGGAATATTTTTTTGAATTCGTGCTCAAAATAATCCTTATTTATTCTAGTTTAATATAAAAAAAATTTGGCTTCGATATCTTAAACACTTTTTGAGATATTCGCCCAGAAAGAGAAAAGTTTCTCAAAAAAAAATTTTTTCACGTCCCTATCTTTTATTAAGGATTTAAAATCATTCTTGATAATATAGTCTAGGGACGACTCGTCCATCTAAATGCAATGGGCCATTGGCATCTATTGGAATGTCAACTAAATGGTAGTATTAAGAGTTTCTTTGCTTTCTTTTGCTTTTCACATGCTCGGCGACGAGTCGCTCCCGCGACTCTTGATTTAGTTTCCGCCTAAACAAACAAATATGCATTGCTCGTTTAATAGTATAAGAGAAGATATCCTAAATAAATATAATTTTATTATATTGTCCGAGAAATTAGATTATTTAAACTCTATTAAAAATCACTAATCAGGGGCGTATATAAGGGGGCGAGGGGCGCCGGGGCCCCCCCCCCCGAAATTTCCCAAACACATATTCATATATAGGAATATACAGACATCAGCGCAACAAATTTTCTCGCAGGATGGAAAACTTTGGTTCCGCAAAAGAAAAAAATGTTCCGCAAAAATTTCGTGTGAAAAAAATTTAGTTTCTTAAAAAAAAAATTTCCGCAAAAAAATTTTTGAATTTGGGCCCCCCCCGAAAAAAAATTTCTATATACGCCCCTGTCACTAATCCTTTGGCCTTTCCGAATCATTAAGAATCAAGGAGGCGGTTCCTCTTCATAACAATTAATTACCCATTATCACCAACAATATATAAACAAATTGACTATTAAAGCCGGCGAAAAGAAAGGACAACAGTCACCAACATCAGTCTTGTTAAGCAACGCCAAGCAGTGCTGAAAATCGGCATAGGTGGCCTCCGAAAAACAAGACGTCTGCCGAAGCCATCGATACTTTATTATTTCAAATATTTCTAATATTGAAAACTTTGCTCAGGATACGTGGATGGCGACCACGAGCTGCCCGAGCTGGGACAGGCACTCCTTCAGTTCTTTGTATGTCTGTCTCTTCCATCCTCTTTTCAACAGGCGTCAGACCGTACGACGGGCCGGCCTGTCCTATTTCTTCCGGTCTCAAAAACGCATGATAGGTTTGGAGGGAAAAAGTGAGGTCCACCGACCCCGCATCGCGGGAATAAGGCGAAGTCAGAAGAAGAAGATAATATTGAAAACTCTAAATAGCCTCTGTAGCCGAAAAAAGTATCTCGTTAATTGAAAAAAAACATACAGGTATTTATCATAAACATTAAATGCCTATATATAATTCTTTAATGTCCATCTGTCTGTCTGTCTGTCTCGCGCTATTTAACCAGCTTCCCGTAATTTCGAAACCAAATTTTATATGATTAAAGAGGGCCTTCAAGGGATTACAGGAAAATTATTTTCGCCCCGAAATTCCTATAACTTTTTGAGTTATTAATTGTTGAAGTTACGTTTCTCCCGTAGGATGTATTCTTTGCATTTTATTTATATATTTTATGAATATAAAAAAATCTTCAAGCAGGCACTGGATTGGAATAATATTAATTTTCTTCTCATAATTAAAAAAAGGAAGGGTTAGTTTGAAAAAAAAAACATTTAATGTCGCTGGCAACATAGAAGAGCACCAATCGTGGCTGTCAAGCAATGCCAAAAAGCAGCTGAATTTCGGATGGGTGGCCCAAAAAACGAATATCTAGCACGTCACCGGTACAAATTATAGAAGCTTGTAAAATAAAAACCTTAATGGCCTCAGTAGTCTCAAAAGGGAAAATTAATAACAAAATACCCCCCATTTTAATTAAATAAAATTAAAATTCCTAACAAAAAAAAGCAAATGTACAGTTTAAATAAGCATGAAGCTTTTTTGTTCTTTTTTCTTCACTTAAAATATAAACAATTAGCTTCTATTATTTAGATAATTTAATTATACAAAAATAGGTTATATTATGTGATTGTTGATTATGATTTTAGTCGTTGTGTATTATTATTATTATTGCTTGCTTTAAAGGCGTAAGTGGCTCTCTTTAAAGGAATGAAGTAGCCTACTTGGATGGTCCATTGCCCTCCCCAGGATGAATCAACATTTATTCCCGCTAATCCTTCTTCTAAAGTGCAAAAAAAAAAAAAAAAAAAATGGAAAAAATTCTATACCCTTTTAAAAAGAAATAAAAATACATTTCTTTTAAATAGGTAATTAATTAAATTAAAAAAATAAAAAATAAATATATTTAAAAAAAAATCCAAATAAATAATGCAACAATGCATAACCAAATTATATTTTTAATAAATAATAAGGCCTATGACGTTTAGGAATATAAAATTAATTATATATCCAATTAATTATTTAAATAGGAAATAAGAATATAAAAATAATTTCAATAATTATCAATAATGTAAATAAATTATTGTTTAATTAAGAAAAAAAATAAGAAAATATTAATTTTACTATTATTGATATTTATAGAAATTTTTAAATAATTAAAAACAAAACTCACCTTGTTTAATGAAAAATCCAAATTAGATGTAAATAAACACTTCACGCACAATTATTAAAAAAAAAAAAAACACAGAGAAATTTGACAAATTTTATAAAACAGATGTTGACGAAACGGTTAAAGAATGTTGACTGAACTCGCACAGGTCTTTTGGTAGGGGGAACTCGAAAGAGAGCGAGCAAGAGGTTTCTTAAGACATACTTTACTTGGCTTCGGGAGTTCGGGTTAAAGACACGAATTGAGCCGAAGGCAGCCGAACGAGCGAAGCCCAAAGCCAAAACCAGCCAGAGAGAGACTTTAATGCACGTGGCTTGAATATTCATCCTCTCTTTCTGTCTTGGCAATGCAAATTTTATTCCTGAGTGACCTCGATTATACATTCCTATCCATTTTTGATTTAATAAGACTTTTAGCTACATACCTACATATGAACAATGTAGTAGAGATTCTTTCTCGACGGCCTATTTTTTAATGTCAATTCGCTTGTTTTTTTTTTTTTTTTATCGACTCTCACTCACTATTTTTTTTTTTTTTTCTGTTTGAAATCATTATTATTATTATCTTAATAGAAAAAAAAAATATCATTAAATAAATGCGTAATAATGATGATAATGATAAATTGAATTCCGTCAATGTTATATAACTAATATTTAAATTTTTAAATAATAAATTATAAAATACTAGCTAAGGTCTTTTTTTGATTTTGTGAAGAAAATTATTAAGGTCTTTTTCGGCAACGGAGGCCACTTAGACCCCGGTATTGGCAGCCAATTAAATTGAAATAAATTGTCGTTTGGGACGGGATCCGAATCCGCAACCTTGAGAGGACGACTAGCTCGCTAACCACTACACCAAGGCGCGAGGACTAAGAAAATTATTATTACTACCTATTCCAATCCAGTGCCGGCTTTTGTTTACATTCATAGAATACATAAATGCAAAGAATACTTAAATATTTCTCTATACATTTCCGATGGGAGAAATTGTAACTTTAGCAATTAATAACTCAAAAAGTTATAGGAATTTCGGGACCCGAGTATTTTTCCTGGATTCTCCATAACGTCCCCTATAAAGGTACGTGTACACTGTAGATTTTTTTGCTAGATTTATTCTCACTATATGAGACTCAATCTATAACTGGACACACCATTGAAAGGGTGGTGTTGCTTGTGTTAAAGAACAGATGCAATATGGCGAGGGAGATAGGGGCAATATATGGAAATGTGCATTGTAGCAAGTATGGTTAATCCTTATTCTATTAATGTTAACATGGCTTAAACCTGGGGGTTAAACCAGGCGCACTTTTTTTTAGTAGCTTTGCATTTAATTTGTGATGTTTGAGACCTGTTTGAAGACCTGAGCATGGGCGTAGCCAGGGGAGGCAGGGGGCTTTTGCCCCCCTGGCTTGTCCTAAAAATATATATATATATATATATATATATATATATTTTTTTTTTCCCATTGGGAATTTTTTTAACGCCCCCAATCCACTACATTAATTTAATTTTTTTTTTTTTTTTTTTTATTTAAATAAATAATTAATAATCTATGTATACTTGCTCAGGGGCCCACATCTTGTGGGTACGTGGGTGGCGACCACAAGCTGCCCAAACTGGGACAGGCAGTCCTTCAGTTCTTTAAATGTCTGTCTCTTCCTTCTTCTTTTCAACAGGCGTCAGACCGTGCGACGGGCCGGCCTGTACTATTTCTTCGGATCGTAAAAACGTATGATAGGGTTGGAGGGAAAGAGTGAGGTCCGCCGACCCCGCATTGCGGGACAAGGCGAGGAGAGAAGAAGAAGAAGAAGAAGAAGAATGATCTATGTATATATTAATTGCAAACCCCCCCTCTCGCTCTAACAAGATGTCTGGCTACGCCCATGAACCTGAGCCTTATGAATTGGAATGAGATCTCTCTAAGGAGTACTGCTCTAATGTTAGGGGACCATGGTCGCCCTTTTCCCTAAATAATCCGCCAGTTTGTTTTTTTTAATTCCCGTAGTGAGATTTAACCCAGGAGAATGAAATTTTATCTTCAAAAATTGAGCTATTTGATTGATATTGTATTTATTTTTATTCATCTATAAATGATTCTGAAGATGGATGTGACTTGTTGCCGAAACGTCACCACGAAAATAATTAACTATTAATTATTTCTTCGCTGCTTTACCTCTTTATAATATTTCAATGTCGTCTAATTATTGAATTGTTTCCATAGCGGAAAAGGAGGTAAAATTTAAAAAAAAAAAATTCATTTAAATTGTGGTAAATGTTGCGTAACTAAAATCCCACGTACTTTACTTCTTTGACTATTTTCCAAGTTGTTATTACGAATAAATAAATCCAATATGAATTTTTTGTAATAACTGGTGCACAGCTTACACCTAATCTTCAAAAAAAAAAAAAATTAAGATAAGAGCATCCGGTGTTTAGTTTAGTTCAAAACAAAAAAAGGATTAAATAAATAAAAATTTCAAATCGACCACGCATCAAATTTTATTTGCTTACGGGATCAAAAAAAAAAGAAGATATATTAGGGGCCTAAATAGATAATAGCTTGAATATCTTAACGGTGTTTTTTGGTAAAGAAAGAAAGAATGATATCTTTTCTCTCAAGGTGAAACGTGGAGGGGGCTAAGAGCTAAGTGTTTATAAAATTAAAGAAAAAGCGATGACATACGACGCGAAACTTTTCTAAATACAAACAACAAGAAGCATTATATAAGAAAAGAGGAATTTCACTTCCTATTTTAAATCACAACTTCCTGTTTGTTTAGAAGATAAGAAATAAATAAATAAATTATAAAAAAAATTCAAATGTCTATAAACAATTAAAACAAAGAAATATTTGACCAATAAATCGATAAGATTGAAAGGCGGCCCCTGCGCGTTAGATAACCAACGCTATTTGAATGTATAAAATGATGTATTCTTTGATATTGAAGGCGTTCGGGTGATTCAATAGAATTACCAGCACAGAATAAGCATCTGTTTTAAGGGGCCTCGGGAGTGAAGGTGTTACGCATGTTTTTCCCGCTAAGATGGCGTTGTGTGTCATTAAAAGTATGCCCAAAAATCAAGTAATTCTAAAATTTGCCAAGAGATGTCAGCATGGTAGCTAATAATATTTAATGCATTTGGTTGATTTTCATTGATCTTTTAACAATAAATACTTTATAAATGTTATTATATATTATGTATCTTTTATAAAAGCATAAAAATATATATATATAGGCTAATACTATATCGTCTGTTAGACTAGCCTGCCATCTATTGCAAGAATGCTGAACTAAATTGACAGTTGGTTTTTAAATAAATCATCTAAGCTTATTTTAAAAATTTCTTAATTAATATGTGATTATTAATAACAATAAATTCATTTTACTTTCTCTTACCTATGTATATATGTAATATATATATAGAGAGAAAGTATTGGATTCATGTCAAAAATTCGATGTCGAGATTTTGATGGATCTTCACGTTTTGAGGTCCCCTGAATCCAAAAAAGTGGTTTTCGCGACATGGTCTGTCTGTGTGTGTCTGTGTGTGTGTGTGTGTGTGTGTGTGTGTTCAATTTTAAGCATGAAGGAATTGAGCTATGAGGCTGAAATTTTATATTTAAGTTAAACTCCCCCCGGGACCGGAAAAATAAGCTTTTAATCAAAATCGGCCAAAGAGTACTAGTACTTTACTGATGTACTTTTTCAGTTTTTTTCGATTTTCTCAAAATTCGCTCTAACGATTTTGATTAAAATTCAAAAATCAATTATTTTTTAGATGCTCTTTCAAATGTATATTCTCGTTTTGCCCTCAAAATTGTTTGAAGCACACTTTACTCTTGTGCTTCATAGAAAAGATAGGAGAAATGGTTGCCATGGTAACAAAATATAAATATTTTCCTATACTTATAAATTTTACATCTGAATTCAAATATTCCCTACTGCCGGGAACTAAATACATGTCGACACAAAAATCTGGTGTGACAAGCACAGTACACAACTTTCGATTACCGAAGGTAAGAGAAAGTTGTGTGCTGTGCGCCAGTCACACCAGATTTTTTAAATTTAAAAAAAAATTAAAGATTATTGGGACAGATTGTTTTTACTTTCTCTTACCTATGTATATATGTAATATATATATAGAGAGAAAGTATTGGATTCATGTCAAAAATTCGATGTCGAGATTTTGATGGATCTTCACGTTTTGAGGTCCCCTAAATCCAAAAAAGTGGTTTTCGCGACATGGTCTGTCTGTGGGTGGGTGGGGTGGGTGGGTGTGTGGGGTGTGTGTGTGTGTGTTCAATTTTAAGCATGAAGGAATTGAGCTAGGAGGTTGAAATTTTATATTTAAGTTAAACACCCCCCGGGACCGGAAAAATAAGCTTTTAATCAAAATCGGCCAAAGAGTACTAGTACTTTACTGATGTACTTTTTCAGTTTTTTTCGATTTTCTCAAAATTCGCTCTAACGATTTTGATTAAAATTCAAAAATCAATTATTTTTTAGATGCTCTTTCAAATGTATATTCTCGTTTTGCCCTCAAAATTGTTTGAAGACCACTTTACTCTTGCACTCCATAGAAAAGATAGGAGAAATGGTTGCCATGGTAACAAAATATAAATATTTTCCCATACTTATAAATTTTACATCTGAATTCAAATATTCCCTACTGCCGGGAACTAAATACATGTCGATACAAAAAATCTGGTGTGACAAGCACAGTACACAACTTTCGATTACCGAAGGTAAGAGAAAGTTGTGTGCTGTGCGCCAGTCACACCAGATTTTTTTTGTTAGATTTTTAGAATTTATGAGTTAATAAAATAATTATTAAAAAAAAAAATCATTAGGGAAAACAGTAGGTATTTTTTTTGTTTTAGAGAAGGCTTTGGGGGCGGCCCCCCTGCCCCCCTGAATACGCCACTGGTAGATATATTAAAACAGCCAACGCAGTTTTATCTGTTCACTCTTAGCTGTTGTAGTAATTGTTCAGTAGCACCAAAAACACATGATTTGAAATTTTGTCGCTTAGGTGGTTCCTGAAATAAACGATTCACTTAAAAAAAGAGAAAAAAAAATACATAAATACAAAAAATAATTTTTTTTTTTTGGGGGGGGGAGGGGGCTGTATTAGTAAGTAGCCCCGGGGCCCGTCAAGTCTGTCTGCGGCCCTGTCCACAATATAATATCTTGAATATTATATATAATTTCTTATTTATTAGTGTCCACATGTGCCTCTCTCTAGATGTCCCAATCTACCTCAATCATGTTTATAAACAAAATGAGGCTATACAAATAGCTAAAATAAATAATTACATCTGCATGTACCGAAATAGTAAGACTAAACAAGTCCACTTATCTCTAATATTTCAACTGTCTTAATTCAAACGTTCATATGGAAAATAATCGACCTCAAACGATTTCCGATTTTTTTACAACGCAGGACAAATATGATGTAGCAACGTGTAACTAGCTATGGCGTAGCTTGACGCTGTTAAAATTTTTCTATAATAAAATGGGCACTTAATGCACACTAATGGTCAAAGAGTACAATCTAACTTTACATTTAGTAGCGCTAAAATTCGAATGTCCCAATGTGCCTCGTGTCCCAATGTCCCCCCTCTCCCCTACGTTTAGACGTCGCTCCTGAACCCTCTTAGCTATTCAATAAGATAGTTAGTGTAAGTAACCAACAACAAAACGCACATATTAATATAATATAATTTTATTTGAATTTTCCTAAATACCGCAAAATCGAAAACAAAAGCGAGAGAGAAATGATGCTTAAAGAAATGGTTGTTTTTCATCGTCGAGAACATAAATATATTCAGCTTCTTCAACTCTACGGATATCTGCTTCCAAAGCCTCCAATTTCTTCTCCATCATCCATTTATGTTTTATCTAAAAACAAATTAATTTGAGGATGTACAAGATGATAAGTTGTGGCTGTGTATCTTTAGTGAAAGAACTATGGAAGCAGAGGCAGCCAAAAAATTCAGAGAATTTTCTTCCTTGGCTACTTCTGCTTCCAGAGTTCCTTTACTAAAGATTATATTGATATGCATAGGCGCCCGAACTGGGGGGAGGGGCAAGGGTACATTGCCCCCCCCCCCCTGGCATCTTATAGGAGGGGGCAGAGGGGGGACCGAAACTGTGAGAATGTGCACACAACAGTTGTCTGGCAATAAAATTCCTGTATAATAAAGTAAAATACTTTGTTTTAATTATCGTGAACTCCATCATAGGAATTTAAAAATGAATTAATAATAACTAAATTTAAAATAGAAACAGCGTTTTTATAATTTTCTTGACCGAACATCCGTCTTAGGCGAAGAAGCTCCAAAGTCAATTCAATTTTATTTTATTTTTTTTTTTTTTTTTTTTTCAATTTATTTAAGGTCTTTTTCAGCATCTAAGGCCACTTAGACCTCATCCCTGTTTATTTCAAATGATTAGAAGCCAATTCAAATGAAATAAATTTTTGTCTTTTATGTTTTGTGATTGTCTATATTGTATAATTGACCATCGTAATTAAAAATAATCCTCAACATACTGTACTGTAACAATTAATCGTCCTGATAAAGGTCGTGATTGACAACGGAAACGTCGATGATTAATAATAAGATAAAAGCTTTTTATTTAATTTCCTTGACTGCTGCGTCTCCTATATCCATTTCAAAGGCCTATGATTTTTTCCTGTGGAAATTTTCAAGAAATTGGTTCTGAACAGGGGCGTATATAAGGGGGGGGGCCGAGGGGGGCCAAACACATATACCTATATAGGGATATACAGACATCAGCGCAACAAATTTTTTCGCAGGATGGAAAACTTTTGTTCCGCAAATAAAAAAATGTTCCGCAAAAAATTTCGTGTGGGAAAAAAACATAGTTTCTTAAAAAAAAATTTTTCCGCAGAAAAATTTTTGAGTTCGGGCCCCCCGAAAAAAAATTTTTATATACGCCCCTGGTTCTGAAGGTTAGTCAACACAAACAAATCGGTGATCAACTTGCCACCTTCAAACTGCAGCGTCTTCTTAAGCCGTATGAAAATAATAATGAAAAATATTTATTTACCTTAGGAGGTGTATCTGTATGCATCGGTAATAATAAAAATTCTTTTTGAGCTTGAGTCCAATTAGCTTTTAATCCTGCTAAAATTTCCTCCCTCTCTGGTGCAGTGACATACCGTGGCATTTTATAGACACATGCGCCCTATAATATTATTTTGATTGATTAGATTAATACAATACAATTTTTGTTTAGATCAACACACAAACAAACCTCTTGATAATATTCTTTCTTTTCGGCCTCATCTTCTGTAGATCTAAATGTCTTTTGCTCCAATCTTTCTAAAATATATCTAATAAAAAAAAATAATATCAATCATGTGAAATTAATTAATAGATGAACGAAAACCACAAAAATGAGCCAGCAGAGGATGACAAAGTTAATCTATCCCGAATAAACAGTTTTTTTTTTTATTTTCCCACCAATATATTATATGGACCCTGTTACGCATTAGTGTGTCAAGCGCCAGCTACCGAGATTTGAGAAAATTAACATTAAAGTTTTTTGTTTTGATTAGATAATATATAATTTTTTTTGTCAATTGTGCAAGTAACATTAAATATAAATTTTTTTAGGACATTTCATAAAAAAATACTATTAATTATAGTTAATTATAATTTCCATGCTTAACTCAATTTTCAATTTTTTTTGGCGCTTGACACACTAATGCATGTATCAATCATAGGTCCTGAGGAAGAGCGCGACTGGCGTCCGAAACGTCCACGATCAAGTAAATCTGATAAAAATTGATCTAATTTTTTTGTCTGATTTGATTTTTTCCTGGCTGCTATTCACAATCCTTATCAAATTAAAAAGCCATTTTCTCCATCATCTTTGTTTTGTATTTATATTCTTGCAAACAAGTACAGAATGCGCCTTTAAATTACCGAAATTAAGAAAAAATAGTGTGCTGTGCGACGAGTCACACCAGATTACCCTCCCCGAGAAACTTCTCTGGATCCGCCCTTGAGTGTAATTAACAATTATAAAGGTAGAAGGTGAGGAGCCGAGGATCAATAAAACAAATTATCAATTTTAAAAATCCCCCCCCCCCCCGAGTTGAATTTTTTTTAGTATATAAACAAGATTTTCTTATAAACAATGAGAAAATTATAATAAATGAAGAATACTGACTCTGGAACTTTTCCATATCCCTCTTTCCAGATATAATATTGTTTCGGGAGATGTTTCCGATGTCCTCGTGGAGTGTCAACAATCCTTAACGGAGGAAGTGGCCTTTGGTGTCTTATCACTGATAAGGCATTCCAACGGATAAAGTCACACCCACCTGCCGGTTTGCCTACTGTCTTTATATCAACTAAAATACAAATAAAAGATTTGAAAATTTTGATATTATAGATAAAATTGAATAATATTTACGTTTGTTATCTAGATGTCCGGGTTTTGCCTTGGGATGGCAAAAGATAGGTGGTGGAGGTTCCCAACGTTTGAGACCTTCACGTCGACGAAGGTATTTATTAGGATCTGGTTTAGGAAGGATAGCGACGCCGATTGCTGGCCGAGGGTGGACTTTTTCGCATGTTTCCTGCGAACAGCAGTTCCAGGTGTCGACACCTCCTAAATAAATATAGATGAGAGTTTTTGAACTGAATTACGAATTAATTTTTAAAATAAATTAATTACAGTATATGATTCATAAGTGTTTAATGACTGCTTACCTTATTCCATTGACTGACGTGAGTTAGTGGCATATCATAGCATGATTCTGGAGGTGGAATTAAATTATAAATTGTCTCATCATGTTTAACTATTTTCACAATTGACATTTTTTTTAGTTTTTCGTTTGAGAAAATTAAAAATTATTTAAAAATTAAATTATTATCTAGATATCTAGAGAAGAAATAAAAATGTCAATCGTCGTTTAGGTTAGAAATTCCAAAAAAAAAATTTTCACTGCTTTCTTGATTGTTTGTTTTAAATTAGAGATGGATTTTGACTATTGAGTAAACAAAGCCTCATTCATTATAATGATTCGTTCGTTATTTATTTTTGGTTCTTTTTCTGTTAGTAAAATACAAATGTACTTTTCCAAAGAAATATACGAGAAAGTCTCCCCCCATATTTGTTTAAAGGGTTAAAGGTCTTCAAACCATATGGTTTCAAATTTAATTTTATTAAGGCCAAGGTTAATGAAAAATTTCAAGCTTAAAGTAGGCATATATAGTTGGAATCCTTTTATTAACAACGTGTTGTATTAATTATAAACGCAATATTTGAATCATTGAGCGCCTTTCTCCTGGTAGCGCCTTCCCTCCGCCATCACGCATCGCGTCGCAAGTCGAATTGATGCCTACTCTCCAGGCGCTCTGTCATGTTGCATGCCTATTTAATTTTACTGATTTCTAAATTGTTTTTCCAATTTTCCATATATACCATTATTGTTCTATGACATCAGCAGTCGCAAAGAGTATAATAAAAAGAAAACAATTTAACAATGCCCGTGTTGTCAGGGATTTAGAATAATTTTATTGGAAAAGATAGAAGCCCAAAAAAGGTGCTAGCTATATTTCCAAATTTTATATTTTAAATGGTAGAAGAAAGTGTAGTGTATGGATATCGGTCATAAAATAAATATTCTTCATTTATCATGGATGGTGGAGCAAATTACTTACTCAAGAGACCCTTCTGATTGGCTTGAATGCGACTACGAACTAGAAAAGCATGAGGAGTGCTCTTTAATCACGAGAACGAGATCGAAGAAAACATTTGACTCAATATTCTCGTAATAACTGGCTCGATCATTTGTGCCTTATTTCTAATTAACTAAGATCACTGTGTAATTTTAATTGGCAAAAATATTCAGTGAGGGACAATATTAAGTCCCACCCATGCGTTTTCTACTTGTATTATATTATATATTTTTTAATGCAAACTTTCATGCTTCAAAGCTAGAAAATTTCCAATAAAGATTTTCATTTTCTTTTTATAAAATCTATAAATAAATAAATAAATATAATTTTATTAGATATAAATCTTTAGATATACAATCATAATATACATTCGTAAACTAAAAACTTTCAACTTTCTCTCCTTGACACAATATATTTTGACAATACTATTTTAAATTCCTTAAGACTTGAAACATTTTTTATTTCTTTTGGCATCTTATTAAAGTCAGACAATCCCTTATAAAATATAGTTTTAAATTTTTTTGTTGACTTACAAATATCTATTTTAAAATTCTCTTCACTTCTCATTTTATAATAGCCCCCCTCATTTGTATATTTTAACCGCTGTTTTAAATAATCAGGTGCCAAATTGTTTTTTATTTTATAAATCATAATCATTGAATTATAATAAATATTTTCTTTCACATTTAAAAAGTTTAGTGTTGTTAGCATTAAATTTATACTGGTATATTTATTACATTTGAGGATTATTCTCATACACACATTTTGTTTCATTTGCATTTCCCTCAACAAAAAATCAGGAAGACCATTCAAAATGGTTGAACAAAACCGAAAATGCGGAGCTATTATAGATTTATACAATAATAATCTTGTTTCAAATGACAAATTTTTTCCCACTCTCCCAAGCAAGTGCGCTTGTCTGGATATTTTATTCATTATGTATTTTGCATGGGGTTCAATTTTTATTTTGTCATCCAACAAGACACCCAGATATTTAATTTTATCCACCCTCTCTAAGGAATTTCCATTTATCACAATATTTTCATCCCTTATTACACCCTTATCATTCACTATCATATATTTACATTTTCTAGAATTGACACATAAATTATTGAAACACAAATATTTATATACATTATTAAGATCATCATTCATTTTAATTATGAGATCCTCAATATTTTTCCCACTAACATACAACATAGTATCATCGGCAAAAATATTAAGGTTGGAAAATTTAATGTATTTTTTAAAGTCATTGATATATAGAATAAACAAAAGTGGTCCCAACACTGTTCCCTGAGGTACACCAAATTTCACTTCTCGTACTTTTGAGAGTTTATCTTCAAATTTCACTCGTTGATTTCTATCTTCCAGGTATGATGAGAACCACTCGATTACTTTATCCCTCATCCCGTAGATTCCACGTTTCTCCAAAAGCATCTGTCTGTCCACGGTTTCAAACGCCCGCTTATAGTCCAGGAAAACTGCAAGGATTGTCTCTCCTTTTTCAATTTTGCAAAGCCAATCATCAATAGTTCTCAATAAGACGCTCTCGCAAGAATGTCTTGATCTAAAACCCGACTGATCATCAGAAAACAATTTCACTTTTTCACTATATTCTAATATTTGTTCTTTAACAGCCATTTCAAGAATCTTTTCATAGATTGGAACAATATTTATGGGTCTAAACTCTTCGCATTTAATTGTTCCAACAACTTTGGGCACGGGAATTATTGTGGTCATCTTCCAATTTTTGGGAATTTACCTTCCATTAATGATGCATTAATCACGTCCAAAAATCTGTTTGCGATTATTCCTGTTGCATCTTTTATTATTGATGTTGTAAGGCCATCACCACCGCCTCCAGTATTTTTTAATGATTTTATTATTTCCTTTAATTTTTTCATAGTTAATTTTTCAAATTTATAAAACTTTTCGTTTTCATCACCAGTTTGTTCTGATATTAAAGAACAATTTGTTCCACACTTTTTGGGTGCCTGATTTTTTCATATTCAACATTATTCATTATTTCTTCAATGCTATCTATAAAATAATCATTAAACCGTGGATTGCTATTTCCTCAGGATTGGAATCGCAAGTAGAAAACGAAAGGGTGGGACTTAATAAAGTAGTTAGCCACTTTACCACTCTATTTTTACATATATGTCTATCAAATTGGCTTTCTGCCCAGTGGCGTACCGAGGAGGGGGAGCGGGGGGGGGGGACCGTCCGCCCCAGGCCCCGTGCCGGCATAGGCCCCCATATATTTATAAAAAAAAAAATTTAATGAAAATTTCTCTTTTGAGAGGCCCCGGGCCCCCCAGGCTCAAGTAAAAACCGAAAAATTTAGTTAAAAAATCAAAATTTAATGAAAATTTCTCTTGAGAGGCCCCGGAGCCCTCAGGGCTCAAGTAAAAAACGAAAAATTTAGTTAAAAAATCAAAATTTAATGAAAATTTCTCTTTAAGAGGCCCCGGGGCCCTCAGGGCTCAAATAAAAACCGAAAAATTTAGTTAAAAAATCAAAATTTAATGAAAATTTCTCCTTGAGAGGCCCCGGGGCCCTCGGGGCTCAAGTAAAAACCGAAAAATTTAGTTAAAAAATCAGAAATTTAACGAAAATTTCATCTTTGAGAGGCCCCGGGGCCCTCAGGGCTCAAGTGATCGCCCTATACCTATATTTTTATATAGCTTTTTATGCTTTTATAAAAGGTAATAATATATAATATAACATTTAAGGTGCGATCACACCGGGACCTGACTTGTGTTTACTAACTGGAGTTCTAACCAGATCCGAATTGAGGGGTCACACACTAAAACTTGACTGGAGTGACGTAATCTTTACTTCCCTGTTATTTGGTATAGGAAGTATGTCGAAGGATAAGCAATGCTTTTTTACTTGAATGATACTATTTTTCTTCCCAGCAATTTATTTCTAAATAAACTTAATAAAAATAATTATCGTTATATCAGAAATATTTTTACTAAATTCTAAGTAAAAATATTTCTTAGTCAACTATTTAAAAAAATAATATCTTATTAATTAAAAAATTCGAATCTCTTTGTTTTTTGACTTAACATATATTTCCTGCAATTTTAATAAAAATACAAGTTATCTCGTATTATTATTTTTTATTTGTATTATTATTTACTTAAATGAAGCCCTATATTGCCAAAAATGTCTTTATTAAGGAACCGATCAAACAGCTGATTGAAAAAGTCGGCCATGTTGGCTTCTCAGACAGCCGGAGTCGAGGTCCCGATCCAACAAAATTGGTTAGCCACCAGAGTCCGTATCGTGACGGTTCCGGCGCCTATGCATATAGGAACAGACCAGAAACGTCAATCAATATGGTTTTCTTCACACTCGACTAGTCAGTTTTTGTGTATGCGTTCGTATTTTTTACTTTCTCTTACCTATGTATATATGTAATATATATATAGAGAGAAAGTATTGGATTCATGTCAAAAATTCGATGTCGAGATTTTGATGGATCTTCACGTTTTGAGGTCCCCTGAATCCAAAAAAGTGGTTTTCGCGACATGGTCTGTCTGTGTGTGTGTGTGTGGGTGGGTGTGTGTGTGGGTGTGTGTGTGTTCAATTTTAAGCATGAAGGAATTGAGCTAGGAGGTTGAAATTTTATATTTAAGTTAAACACCCCCCGGGACCGGAAAAATAAGCTTTTAATCAAAATCGGCCAAAGAGTACTAGTACTTTACTGATGTACTTTTTCAGTTTTTTTCGATTTTCTCAAAATTCGCTCTAACGATTTTGATTAAAATTCAAAAATCAATTATTTTTTAGATGCTCTTTCAAATGTATATTCTCGTTTTGCCCTCAAAATTGTTTGAAGACCACTTTACTCTTGCACTCCATAGAAAAGATAGGAGAAATGGTTGCCATGGTAACAAAATATAAATATTTTCCCATACTTATAAATTTTACATCTGAATTCAAATATTCCCTACTGCCGGGAACTAAATACATGTCGACACAAAAAATCTGGTGTGACAAGCACAGTACACAACTTTCGATTACCGAAGGTAAGAGAAAGTTGTGTGCTGTGCGACAGTCACACCAGATTTTTTTTTTTTAGGTATTTATTATTTAAGATCTTTTTTGGCATCAGTGGCCATTTAGAGTCCGTCGCTATTAATTTTAAATAATTTGTCTGCATTCAATTGAAATAACTTTTTGCCGCTAATCCTTGAATAAGAAGCGAGAACTCTGCCACTACTACCAATGATTTGGAATGCAAAAAAAAAAACCTTAAAAGAAATATAAAAACACTATCACTGAGCTACTCAAGACGGATATTTTAAAGAAATTTTAAAAATTAAAGGGCTTCTTGTAATTTCTTTTTATTAAAAAATCAATTTCAGGATCTTATGCGTTCGTTTGAATGCATCTTACAAATTTTAGAAATATGGATATTATTTCGTCCCTGGCTACGCACTTTTTTTTTTTTTTTTTCTTGTTAACGACTCATGATGCACGTAATGTTCTTTTAGAGTTGTGTACAATAAAGGCTCTAACAGACAGAACGCGAAATTCGCGTCGCTTGGCGTTTTTTCAACGCCGCGAAAGGCCGCGAAATGTTGTATAAGGCAAGACTGTATCATCCCCGTCACACAGGGGGCGAACTTACGCGGCGTAAACGCTCTCTTTCGCGCGACAGCTTTTTCGAGTTGTACAAAATTACAACTCCTTCGCGCGAACAGGCGAATCATCAAGATGAGTAATGAAATAAAAAAACTTATAGAGTTAAAAACACTTGTTTTTTCGCCTCTAACTAAATAAAAGTGAATAATAAAATATGTTTTTTGTTGGCAGCCAATCTATGATTAGTAAAAAGTCCGAATCGAGGTAATTGAATAGTATTATCTTATTCTAATTTACAAGCCTCGAAAAATATTTAATCAAAGTTATCATTAATAAAATAAGATTTAAATAAAATCTAATTTTCCAATGATATTCTATTTCTTTCGTAATATAATACTTTATTTATAAAATATTTATAAATTCATTAAATAAAGGTTGTTGAAACATATACACAATACCGGATCGTACGCCCAGATTACGCTTCCTGTGTGGCTTAGCAAAAACGCCTTTCGCCGCGAAATACGCGCGTAGCCTGAGCGACGCGAATTTCGCGTTCTGTCTGTTAGAGCCTTAAAGGTCAGATTTATGTCCCTTTGACGTAGCTCGGTGCTGCCGATTTTTATTGATTGCCATTGTATGTTTTCAAGGAGTCATTCCAGATTCTTTTTAGATATTCACGGGGGTGATTTATCAATCACTCACTGTCAGATATACGGTTATTAAATCATCCTTTGAAGGAGAATTTATTTTTATTATATTGTAAAAAAGGAAAATTTACTTTCTAAGTTTCTATGTTTGTTATAACATAAACAAGACTCAAAGTCTCCAAGTTCGTGATCTGCCAGAAAATATTTTGATCCAGAAGGAATTTTGGGGGATTTATAGTAAAAGAAATAAATAAGTCTCTGTCTTCCAGGGAAGGGAAAAAGAAATAAATTTTATATGCTTTGCTGTCTGTGCGCCTATTCTTTTTGAAATTTTGTTTTTTTTTTTAGAAATGAAGGTAAGGAGACTGTAAATTTCTATTGGGCCTAATATATTGAAAGAATATAGAATAAATAAAAACTTATGACCAGGCTCTATTAAAATCATTTTTTATAAATAACACAGGGGAATAATGATTTCGTTGTCGGAGTATTTGAAGCTATTCCTGGTTATTTGGGTTCCAAAAATGCCATCAGTTTAGACCCACAACCTCTAGTTTTAGAGATATAAATAATGAAAATGCGTTCAAAAGCGGTTCTTATTTTGAATTATCTAGATTTTTTAAGGCGTTACCCATTAACAATATACAGATAGATGAATTAGTGATTTAGTGGTCCATAACGAAAGTTTAGAAAAATCGAATTATTTTTTTAACTTTGGACACCCCTAATACAATTTGTCCATCGTTAAATTCAAAAAATCATATATATTTTATATTTCGTTAGCTTTCCAAAAATTATTCATTCGTTAAAATCTGATAATAATTAACAAAATTATAAACAAAATAGTTGAATATCAATCAGTCTGATGAAAAAAACACTTTGGCTGCCTATCTTTTAGGCAAAGCGCCTTCATAATTTTGCTAATAATAATAATTAACAAATTTTAATGAATAAATGAATAATTTTTGGAAAGCTAAAGAATTATAGAATATCATAAAAATATGTTTTTTGCATTCAAGGATTGAAAAAATTGTATTAGGGGTGTCCAAAGTTAACTAAAAAAAGGGAATAGGCCTACAACATTTCATTTCGTTTTTTGTCAGGAAAAAGTTGCCACATTTTGTATTGAGTAAGAAAACAACAAATCTTGTCAAAAACATTTAAAGTAGCTATCATAATATATTTAGATTTAATAGAAACTCTCTGGAAAAGCTTGAGTGAAAGTATACTTTGTAATGCTTTATATATTTATTTACAAAATTCACGGGCTAAGCTTAATTCACAGGTTGTATTAATATTAATAAAATTTAATTTTATATGCGAGTTTGTGGTTTATTTTAAAGTGAAACTTTATTTTGATCGACACAAATTTTTTCGTTTCTCTATCAGCATGTCGCGTTACAAGCCGTGACGTCAAAGGCCATGACGCTACAAGTTATGACGTCACATGTCGTGATGACAAAAATAGGAAAGTTGAAATTTAATATATATGATGAATTATAAAAAATAATTGTGAGATTTAATTATTGAATTTTTAAATTGATAAAATATAATTTTTAAAATAATTTAAAATGATTTTTTTTTTTTTTTTTTTTTTTTTTAAAAACATTCACACTTTTTTCTCATTCACACTCACACTCACACACACATTCACACAGTCTTTTCGGCAACTCAGGCCATTTAAGACTTTAGACGATAACCGTTATTATATAAATATACATATAGGGGTCCAGGCATTCTTATTTAAGCCATTTGGTATCCAATTGGCTTAAATAAAATCATCGGACTGCCTGGGGTCCGAACCCGCGACGTTTGGTATACGAGGTTAGCACGCTAACCTCTACGCCATGCCCCGAGGGCAATTTAAAATGATTAAAATACTAAATAAATATTTTTCTTCAGTTTTTAACATGCCTCTATTGATTTCCCATTTTCCAATTATTAAGTTAAGATTAAAAACGCGATTTTAATACCCTTAATTGAATAATTTTCTGAAAATTTTCAGTTAAACGAATACGATCCGAAAAAAGTTTCACTTGCATCGTGGTTTCATAAAACCACACAATGTTATTTTTTTTTATCCATCACGTTATAAAAAGGTCAAAAAAAGTCATGGAATCACGTTTCAAAATGTCGTCATCGGTCTGTGACATTAGTCCGTGATTTTTAGGTCATTTTGTCGTCAAACATAACGTCATTTTTGGTCAGTCTATGACCAGTTATCGACGTCATTTTGACGGGTCTCTACTAGCTGGGATGACTATTGCACCTTGACCGTAATTAGAAAAGAGATTGAAAAAATTAATTTTTTTTTTTAAGGCATAAAGAATTTGATAAGGAATAAATCAAAATTTGAAAACTGCTTTCACTCAGAAACGCGCAATGTAAAAAAATAACACGGAATGGCAGGTGACAAGAATCTGCACAAAAATAGCTGTACATAATATGAGATATTGTTTCTATAATAAAATCAATATTCATAAAAATTTGCTTTTTGATAACGATTCAATTCATTCTCACTGATCCTCTATAATAAAGACCGACACCTCCTTAACTTCAATTCTTTCTCAAAGTCGTCGTTAAAAAAAAAATCTGGTGTGACAAGCACAGAACACAACTTTCGATTACCGAAGGTAAGAGAAAGTTGTGTGCTGTGCGCCAGTCATTTTTTTTTTGTGTCGACATGTATTTAGTTTCCGACAGTAGGGTACAATTGAATTCAAGATGTAAAATTTATAAGTATGGCAAAATATTTATATTTTGTTACCATGGCAACCATTTCTCCTATCTTTTCTATGGAGTACAAGAGTAAAGTGTCTTCAGAAGATTTCAATGACAAAATGAGAATATACATTTTATTGAGAATCTAAAAAATAATTGATTTGGAGCAAATTTTGAGAAAATCGAAAAAAACTGAAAAAGTGCATCAGTAAAGTACTAGTACTCTGGTCGATTTTTTTCAAAAGCTTCGACACCCCGTCTAACTTAAATATAAAATTTCAACCTCCTAGCTCTTTCCGTTCTTGAGATATTTTGTTCACAGAAGCACAGACAGACAGACCATGTCGCGAAAACCACTTTTTTGGATTCAGGGGATCTCAAAACGTGAAGATCCATCAAAATCTCGACATCGAATTTTTGACATGAATCCAACACTTTCACTCTATATATATATATTAACATATATATAGAGATAAGAGAAAGTAAAAACGATTAAATAATAATTTGTATGATTCTATTATAGAAAGAAATCTTATCTTAAAGTTTTCACAGATGACGTCGTTCTAACATGTGATTAATAATAAATGAATCAATAACTATTTGACATTTTACCGTAAACTCAACTTTTGTTTGTGTCTGACTACGCCACCTGAACATGAAAGGGTCGAATCTGCTTCTGGTCTCGGGGATGTCTACTGAACCTGGTCACACACAATTTATGACTTTTGTCCAAACATCCCCAACACCAACACACCATCAGCACTCTCAAACTCACAAATAATAATCTAACGTTTTAAGACATAACGCGATCAATGTTGTTGTTGTTGTTGTTCTTCCTTAAGGGAAGGAACTGACTGCGGAAGGGAAGGTGCAGATGAACAGATGCTTCTGGCATCAAACAGATAAAAAGAATAATTCCGACTTGGCGATGACAAATATTAAAAAAAAAAAAATAGTAATAACTTTTTTGTCTGCCCCTCCCTTCGTTTTTGGCACAGATGCTATGCAAATTAAATATTTTTGCAGAAATTAAAAAAAAAATTAATAAATTAGAAGAAAAAAGAAAAAAAAAACTAACAGTGGAGAGAAATAAAATTTTACTTAAGAATATTACCATAAGGCGGGTGGGATTAAAAATTAATATCAATTGACGTCATCAGAGATAAGAGAAGCAAAGAAATTGGCGGAGAAGAAAAAAAACGCAGCGATTGGACCTAGGCAATTTATTAAGAGAAGTTTCGGTCCTGGCCGGAACAGTTTTCAGGATTTTAAATATAAGAAGCATGAAGTAGCCTGAAATTTTTTATGGGGGGGGGGGGTTCAGGACAGGATTATGTGCCCCCGCCCCCCAGTAATGACACAGTCTAAAAAGAAATAAATCAATTTACATAATTAGTAAAATCTACTGATAGAATTACTAATTCTAGAGAAAAAAAAAAACAGAAAATACTTTTCTTTTTTAAAATACAATACCATTTCAAAATAACTTGCGCAAATTATTTAATTTTTACTTTCTCTTACCTATATGTATATGTTAATATACATATTTACATGTTTTGAGGTCCCCTGAATACAAAAATAACGTGTGGTTTTATGAAACTACGATGCAAGTGAAACTTTTTCCGGATCGTAGGCGTTTAACTGAAAATTTTCAGAAAATTATTCAAATAAGTGTATTAAAAACGCGTTTTTAATCTTAACTTAATAATTGGAAAATGGGAATGATAATGGGAAATCAAAAGACCATGGGCGTAACTAGGGGGGTGCCGGGGGGCATCCCCCCCCAGTAAGCTCCCTGCCCCAAGAAAAATTGAGAAAATATGGAGCTTTCCAGGCCCTCCGGAGGATAGCTGGTCCCATGCCCCCCAGCCAAATTCTATAGTTACGCCCATGCAAAATGCGCATGTTAAAAACTGAGAAAAATATTTATTTAGTATTTGAATCATTTTAAATTATTTTAAAAATTATATTTTATCAATTTAAGATTAAATCTCACCATTATTTTTTATAATTTGTCATATATATTAAATTTCAACTTTTCTATTTTTGTCGTCACTACTTGTGACATCATAACTTGTAGTGTCACAGCCTTTGATGTCACGGATTATAACGCGACATGCTGATAGAGAAACGAAAAAATTTGTGTCGATCAAAATAAATTTTCATTTTAAAAAGTGGTTTGAAATTTAATATTTAAGTTTGCTACCCCCCTGGGACGTGACACGAAGCTTTTGAACAAAATCGGCCAAAGAGTATTAGTACTTTAATGATGTACTTTTTTTCATTTTTTATTTGGATTTTTTCAAATTTTGCTCAAACGATTTTTTTTTTTTTTAATTCAAAATTCAATTATTTTTTAGATGCTCTTTAAAATGTATATTCTCATTTTGCCATTAAAATCTTCTGAAGACCACTTTACTCTTGTACTTCATAGAAAAGATAGGAGAAATGGTTGCCACGGTAACAAAATATAAATATCTTCCGATACTTATAATATATCGGCGCAATCTTCGACACAAAAAAATCTGATGTTGCAAGCACAGAGCACAACTTTCGATTACCGAAGTTAAGAGAAAGTTGTGTGCTGTGCGACAGTCACACCAGATTTTTTTAATTACTAATGTTATTAGTTTTAAATTATTTAAATTCTATATTATTATAATAAAATAATTGTTAAGTCATTAAGGTTGTTCGGACATTAAAGCACTTTAACTGATTAAAAGCTAATTTTTTAATATGTTATTAATCACTATCAAATACGTATAAAATAAAATTTTGAAGCAGATCTGACACAGGGTTATCGTGTAATTAATTTTTAAAAAATTGAAATTTAACATGTAGCCTATGGGGAATAACGACGAAATTCACACATATTGAATTATATAGGCACCTTCTGCAACTGATACAAAAACAAAAAAACTTACATTTTATTAATTCACTTCCGAGGAATATGTTAAAAATAAAATCAAAAGTTTCTGCCGACCGCTTTTAAAGATATTTTAACAAGAAAGTCAAAAAATTCTCCAAAATGACAGTCGCCAATATTTAAAAATAATGAATTCTCGAGAGTCAGACCAGCCTGGCAACGTCGCATAACATAAGTGTCTTATCTCTATGTCAGTTACATTTTTTTTTTTTTCAATTTTACAATATTTTTTCTCGCAAATCGTCCATTGTGTTTAAACTGATTTGCATTAAACATTGTAATATATTAAATAAAATAAAATTTAAGGCGTTTAAGATTTAAAATAGATAGTTGATGAATGCAATGTTGCCAGTTCTATATTACGTGAAAAACTGCTCAAGTCGAAAGTCATTCATTTTTGGTAATTAAATTATTAACTTAATACAATTATAAACTATGATAGGTCACGACTAAATTATAATAAGGAATTTTGGCATTCAAATTTTTAATTTTATTTAAAAAAAAATTTAGATTCTATTATGACTTACGATGTACTATCCGAACAACCGTAAAGGATTAGTAAAAA
The DNA here is from genome assembly GCA_023213315.1 of Euborellia annulipes. Lineage (NCBI taxonomy): Eukaryota > Metazoa > Arthropoda > Insecta > Dermaptera > Anisolabididae > Euborellia > Euborellia annulipes. The sequence goes on from JAKCPI010004891.1 coordinate 25,399, forward strand.
TATTTTTCTTTTATTTTAATTTGTTAAAGTTAATTATGTTCTTTTACAATGAGAATAGTTTGGATCATAAAATTTAACTGTTTTCGTCGTCGTCGCCACGCTCTGGAAATCTCAGCTCTCTTTTTTGGTACAGAGGGGCAGGGGGGGGATATATGCCTGTGTGTCTGTGTGCGCGCCCTCAAAAAGTTAACAATTACAACGCCTCGTAAAGCGGCAGAAAATAGTCAAATGCCAACGAAGAAAAAGAAAGAAAAGGAAGGAAGGAAGGAAGAGAGAAATTAACTTGGCACACGACAATGACGACAACGAACGATTACGATTCAAGTCCAACGAACAACCAAGTAATATTGGTAAGAAAAATTTAAAAAAAAAAATCTGGTGTGACTGGTACACAGAACACAACTTTCTCTTACCTTCGGCAATCGAAAGTTGTGTTCTGTGCTTGTCACACCAGATTTTTTGTGTCGACATATTTAGTTTCCGCCAATATATTAGAATTCAAGATATAAAATTTATAAACAGAGAAAAATATTTATATTTTGTTACCATGGCAGCCATTTCTCCTGTCTTTCCTAAAGGCCCCCATGCCCTCGGGGCATGGCGTAGAGGTTAGCGTGCTAACCTCGTATACCAAACGTCGCGGGTTCGGACCCCAGGCAGTCCGATGATTTTATTTAAGCCAATTGGATACCAAATGGCTTAAATAAGAATGCCTGGACCCCTATATGTATATTTATATAATAACGGTTATCGTCTAAAGTCTTAAATGGCCTGAGTTGCCGAAAAGACTGTGTGAATGTGTGTGTGAGTGTGAGTGTGAATGAGAAAAAAAGTGTGAATGTTTAAAAAAAAAAAAAAAATAAATAAAAATAAAGGCCCCCATACACCATCCGGTTTTCTTCAAGGCCCGGCCGGAATAGGGCTGGCCTCGAGGAAATCCTCAACGTGTGTGGTAGCGGCCTCGAGGTCAAAAAATCCTGATTGAATTTCAACAATATTTTCCTCGAGGCCGGATTTCTGTCAGTTTATCGCTGCGTGTATGGCCAATTCAGGCGGCCTCAGGCATCTAAAAAATAGTTGGTTTATGAATTTTAATCAAAATTGTTGGAGCGAATTGTGAGAAAATCGAAAAAAAAAAAACTGAAAAAGTGCATCAATAAAGTACTAGTAATTTTGGGCCGATTTTGATTAAAAGTTTATTTTCACGCCCTAAGTGGGTGTCTAACTTAAATATAAAATTTCAACCTCCTAGCTCAATTCCTTCATGCTTTATATTGAACCTAGACAGACACACAGACAGATGTCAATAATTCGATGTCGAGATTTTGATGGATATACACGTTTTTTGAATTCCCCTGAATCCAAAAATTTGGTTTTCACAACATGGTTTGTCTGTGTGTTTGTTTACCTATGTGTCCGTCTCTCTGTCTGTGAACAAAATATCTAAAGAACGAAACGAGCTAGGAGGTTGAAATTTTAAATTTAAATTAGGTATCTCCCTGGGACGTGACACGAAGCTTTTGAACAAAATCGACCAGGAAGTACTAGTACTTTACTGATGTACTTTTTCACTTTTTTTCTTAAAATTAACGATTTTGATTAAAATTCAAAAATCAATTAGTTTTTAGATGCTCTTTAAAATGTATATTCTCATTTTGTCATTGAAATCTTCTGAAGACTACTTTACTCCTGTATTCCATAGAAAAGATAGGAGAAATGGTTGCCATGGTAACACTCAGCGGACGGTCCCTAAAAGACCAAGCCCTATTTGCCATATTATTATATTGCCATGGTAACAAAATATAAATATTTTCCCATACTTATAAATTTTACATCTTGAATTATAATATATCGGCGGAACTAAACAGGGGCGCCGGAACGAATTTGAACCAGGGGGGCAACCTCTTCCTATATGGAGATGATATGATTGCCCTCGGGGCTTGGTGTAGGGGTTAGAGTGCTAACCTCGTATACCGAACGTCGCGGGTTCGGACCCCAGGCAGTCCGATGATTTTATTTAAGGCATTTGGATACCAAATGGCTTAAATAAGAATGCCTGGACCCCAAATAATATATA
>JAKCPI010004893.1:0-90817 GCA_023213315.1 Euborellia annulipes
AAGATATAATACATAGCCCTAGGATGCTAAGATTTTATTTTCTCCATTTCACTCTCTATAGCAGGGATCGTCTTCTGGAGATAAGAGCCAAATTGTCAATGGAAATTGGATAACGAATATAGTATATAGGTGGATGTTGATATTCAAGGTAGGTAGAAAGAATGAGCAAAGTAGCCGACCAGCAGGGCCGACCTTTCGGTCGCATATGGGACATCTTCAGCGCCAGGTTAATGTCTGAAAATATATATCTTTGCCAAGTTATAGTGGGCATACACAATTGTAAATGGCTCAACCATGTTAATGCCCAAAAATTTTATACTATACTCATACCATGGACAGAGAGTGAATATTTCTTAAAAACTTTCGTTAAATAAAGATCATGAACTATTTTATAATGCTATACGCGATATTAATCACCATTTGAGCCCGCCCACACGTCATTTGTGACATTCACAGAGCCAAAGAGCCACGGTTTGCCGACCACTGCTCTATACAATGAGGAATATGCTAAAAATATTCAATTTTTTTTAGATGAGATATAGAGACGCTGAAGCAGATCCACTACTGTTAAGTCTTGAATAAATCAAACATAATCTTAATTCTAAAAATACCTTGAAGAAATTTGATGTTGTTTTTTCTAATTGAGAAATTTCTAGAAGAGAAGAGAGTAGAAAAACAAGTCTTTTGAGTGATTCATCTTATACGATTATCAACCAAAACAAACACTCTCCCTCAACATTTTATTGAAAATAAATAGTATAAAAAACTTGTGCATAAGTAAAATAACAATAATTTAATTGATAAGCAGGTAACTAATTAGGGTTAAATTGGCAGACATAAACAGACAGGTTGGGAACGTCACTATGTGTGGCCATGACGTTGGTGAATTACTTCCCCCTCCAACGTCTCCAATCGCATGAGGGATACATATATATATATAAAGGTCGAATGACCGACAAGCCATTAGCAACTTCATAGTCGACTCGCAAAGAGTTTAAATATCTTTCTAAATATTTCTAATTATGTATCCCAATCCTTTGGAAAGAAAACACTCCACGATCAGACAAGTGTTTGACAAGTGGCTCAATCCGAGCACGAAACATGGTTGGAATAATAATAAAAAATCGTCAACGACAGGATCATCAAACAGCATGGATAGAAGATACCTCAGCCACGGTTGGGGGAAATAAATCATCGCTACTACTGCAATCCTTCTTTTCTGGTAGGTAAACAAATTTGTTGTTTCATATTGAGAAAAATATAAAGGCCATCCTTTAAATTTATCATATTTATTATCATAACAAACATAAATATTTTTGAAGGCAAATTTGGAAAGAGGGAAATTTTTTATTTACAAGGGCAAGTCAGGGAAAAAAATTTGTTAAAATTAATATAAATCATTCAGATGTGTGAAAAATTTTTTTCCCTGAAAGGGTATTTAAAAATATTCCTGTTAAAGTCAAATAAACATGAAGGAAACGTTCAAAGTTGAATTTATTTTTTTTTTCTTTAGATATAGAGACGTCCTCAAAAATCTTGCTTCTTTATTAAAAAACAAAAATTTTACTGATTCTTTTTCAATTATTATTGATATTTTATCTTTTCGATCTATCTTGTGCTAAGTTCCGGAGTTCGTATCTCGTCTATTGAATTTCAATTGGATAAACATTTAAAATAAATAGCGACGGGGTCTAAACGAGACGGCCCCCCCCCTCCTAACAATAACAAAATTTTGACCTCCATGATAATTTATATTCTTAGCTTGGAGTCAAACTAAACTGAAAAATTTTTTATTCTTATATGTTGTCATAAACAATTAACACGTTGTGATTATTGCAGAAAGTAAAATTGTTTATTGTGGTGTGTTCCCTTTTCCTTCCCCAGAAGATAGATTTTTACGAAATGATGTAATAATTTGTACTTGAGTAGTAAAGGGGTGGCTGATGCCCCTCTCTCCCGACGGTTCGTCATTTATTAGCTTATTCATATTTTAATTTTCAACTTTTTTAATAGAACCGCTTAAAACTTTAACTGGCTCTTTCAATAAAATGATAATTTTTTTTTAAATTCAAATTAATTTTGATAGAAATTAATCGAAATCTGTACCATCAATTTGGTTCTCCTGTTAAATTAGTTTTTCTCAACTCTTCTTTCATTAAATTAAATTCACTAATTTGAAAAGAAGAAATTCGATGGCTGATTGATAATTAACAGGAGAAGGTAAATGTAGGCAGCCAGCATGGGATATAAATCTTGTATACAATATCGTCGACGTTTCGGGACGCATGGTTCCCATATTCAGGAAGTAAATAAATTGTTAATGTTGTTTAGATTGATACATAAGCTACAAAAATAATTTATTTACTTCCTAATGCGTTCCGAAACGTCGACGATATTTAAAAAAATATTTTTATTCCATGCTGGCTTCCTACGTTTACCTGTTACTGTTAAATTCACTATTTTGATCAACCCTACCCAGAAAGTTTATTTCGGGGTGAGAGAGGGGATTTTAATAGATGATGCGAACCTTAATCTCATTCACCAAATGAATAATTTTAAATATTTTTTATAAGACCTAAGAGAATTAAAAATTTTAAAATTGTATTTCTCTGTCTATATTTATTATTTATTTTGAATGTCGTGGTCGGGAACCCCATACCCCCCTGCCTGCTTCTTTTAGAAGTTTTAGCCATGGGAGACCTCAAGCGCCTGAACTGCACCTCTTAACTAGGAGATATTTTTGATTATAATCTTACAGAAATAAGTGAAAACAATAATTTATTTTTGAAAATACTAATCAAAATTTGACTATTTGACCCCTCTGAGAAAGTTTCACTTGCAATGGATGCCTTGAAGGCCTGTTTCTGCCCTCCTTAGCCGTTAAATTCCAAAAATAATCAAAATAAAAAAAAATACCTTTATGAGGATAAAATTTTAGATGGTCATGATTTTTGAACCCTTATCTTAATCTTAAAAGGTTTATAAATATATTTTTTTTAATTGGAATTGTACAAATTTAATTAATAATTTAAAAGAGGATTGTTAAAGAAATATTTTGTGGGTGTACCTTTTAAAGACAAAAATAATTATTTGTTTAATGGAAAAATAAATTCATTAAATAAAAATGTTATTTGCTATTCCATTTCAACATTTCATCCTTTGTTCTTTTATTTTTATTTGAATGTTGAAGATTCGTTTAATATTATATTGTTCCATTTTTTTAATTGAATACATTATGTAATTTAATTGGCATTAGAAGATGAATTTTATTTGGATGAATCATATTAAATTTCTAAAATAACAATTTTGGATTAAATTCTATTTATATATTTATGGAATTATCTAATTTAGTGGTTCTTGAACTCTAGCGACATTAAACACAAATGATAAATTTTACATAAAACGAACTAATCATATGTATAAACTAGAAATCAAGGAAACAAATAAATCAAATTTTTTTTTTTAAACAATAAATTTTATTTTTAATAAATCTTTGAAAAGGAAATTATAGAGTGAAATAATTTAAAAAATCACTTAATGTATTCAAGGTTTTAAGGTAGCTACCCTTGATTTTTCTAACACCTTTAATAAATAAATTACATATTGAAAAATAATTTAAAATTTGTGAATTTTCCTAGACCTTTTAATTTTGAGTGTAATTTAACATTATTCAAAGCTTATTACATGAGCTCATTAGCTAAACGAATAAGCAATGAACTTTGTAATCCTGGGTTCAAGGTGACACCTTTAGGCATAAAATTATTCAATCTCTACATTTATGGCACCTGAGAAAGGAAACAGGAATCCTACCTAGTAAAATTTCAAGAATGTTCTTTTGAATAATGCCACGTGTAAGCAAATGACTGAAGAGAATGATTCTTTTAATTAATGATAATTACTGTGCATTAGGCTATTAACATTTTTATTGAATCTAAAAAAAAAGTCTGAAAAAATTTATTAATATTTTAAGTTACGCACTTAAAAGAAGAGAAGCAATACTCGAGATAAATCTTTTTTTACCTGGACTCTTGACCTGAGGGTGCTGTTTTTTCAAGGCCTCTTTCTTATTTAATTGGTAACCAATATCATTTTGTTGTTTACGTCGGGAAGCGAGATCTCTTCCTCTGCTGTATTGCTTAACAATAACGATTTTGGTGGTTGGTGCATTTTTTATTTCCTAAACCTTCCTTTAAAACTTTTTATTTATATATTACTCAAAAAAAAAAAAAAAAAAAAAAAAAAAATTAAAAGATGAATTAATTATAAGTTGTTGAAAAGTGCTATAGGCAAAACCGCTTATTAAAATAATATTTAGAAATTATGTAAATTAAAAAATTATCTCAAAGTGTGAAATTCTCCTATCAAACAAACAATCAAAAGATTAGTAAGGTCATTTTTGAATTAAAGAGTTGTTTTTTTTTTTCAAAAGGATAAATTTGATCAATTGATTTTCTTTCCTGTTTTATTATTTATTAAAACACTAATAAAGTATCTGAATAAATATAGAAGCAGACCATGAGACGCCTTGGTTTATTTACTTTCTGAGACAATTTTTTTTATTTTATTTTAATCGAGAGTCAACATGGCCAAGGTGTCAATTAATTTTTCACTTTCAATTAAATCATTCATGAATGGAGCTGACCTAGTTTTCAACTCTTGTTGAAAAAAAAAAAAACAACTTGACAATATCCGCGTGCCAAGAATCTTTATTCCTAATATATTATATATCGTATAAATATTCCGGATTATGCATATATAGCAGGAAAGAGGAAATTAGTATCATGGGTAAAAATTTATGCCACTAATTTTTCTATATATTTATGTTGGAGGCAGGGGCATAGCTTGCCCTAGATGGACCATGTATCAAAATTTTTTGGGGCACTTCCTAAATTTTTTTGGTGAAAACACAATAATATTTCCACCTAATTTTAAAATAATAAAATTTTAGTACGTATTTAATTTATATTATATTATTTTTTTATTTACTTATCTGGCTAAACAAACAAATATTTTCCAAGGCCAAGGTTTAATAAAGGTTCAATTGTTTTTTCTTCTTTGCAGTATTTTCAATGTTTAAACGGGGCCATGTTGGTAGCGCGCCTGCTTTGTATTGCCTTGTATACCAAGGGTCGAGGGTTCGAATCCCAGACAGTTAGATGATTTTATTTAAGCCATTTGGATACCAAAGGGCTTAAATATGAATGCCTGGACCCCAATATATATTATTTTCATAATAACGATTATCGTTTAAAGTCTTATATGGCCGAAGTTGCCGAAAAAACGTGTGTGTGAATGGGAAAAAAGTGTGAGTGTTAAAAAAAAAAAAAAATGTTTAAACGGCCTTAGAGTTGAGTGAGATTTTGGATAACATTTTACGAATTTTTTACACGGGTTCGGGGCCTCTGTAGCAGATACGTATCTGATACGGCGTAGCTACGCTCCTGATTTGATGTTCAAAAAGAATCAAACATTTTAGTTTGTGCGAATATCTTAATTCGTTTATTACCTCTCTAACTCTCATTTAAAATTTTTCTCTATTTTTACAAGATCCCCTGCACCAAGTTTTTTTAAACTTGAACGTAATAATTAAAATGTTTATCTCGAAATTTCAGGTGATTTATTCTCAAAATAGATTATAAGCATGAAATTTACTTAATCTCTCACAATATACAATAGAAAATTATTTCACACCAGAAAAGTTTCAATTCAAATGAATATCAAATAAGAACGCCTATTTGAACAATCAAATCAGCCTGTTACATAGGCAAACAAATTATCATTTTTTGAAAGATTTTGCATAACTAAAAGGGGTGCTTGATTAGTGGCGCCTCAGGTGTTGATTGTGTGAAATTTGTAGTTACTACGTTTTAAGACAACAGCGGTTGATTTAAATTCGGCTCTATTATTTTATTGTTCTTACTAAAGAATATTTAGTCATTCATATTATGTCCGAACTCTCTGAATATTTTTTTAAGTAGAAAGATGTACATTACTGACTGACGAAAATGAAAAGGCTTATTAATTAAGATCGTTAAAAGCATTGAGGCATTACTTGCCTTTTCAAACCTCTTTAAAAATCGAAAATATAAAATTAATAAAAATTCAATATTTGCAATTTTTTTTTTGCAATTATAGTGTTTTAGCCTTTAGTGACTCATTTGAGATAAGAAAGGAAAACATTTACCATGCAATGTTAATGATAAACTAATAATTTATTTAAAAAAAAAAAAAAAACATTTATAGTTTAAAGTCATTATTTATAGTGACCAAAGTGGTAAAGATTTAAAAAACGTATTTTCATTTTAAATTAATCTTTGAAAAATATATAGGCCTACTTTTGCACAAAAAAAAAATATATAAATACAGGATGTCATTAAAATTTAATCGAATTAATTAATACTAGCAATTTATCTGAATATACTTTGGCGAATAATCTTAAAGTGACACTTGAATTTTCTTTTAAACAAAGAGTGTATGAGAACTAAATCTCTAATAAATATTCGTATATATTTTGTAAATAAATAATTATTTCCTCTTTTCTTGTGAAAATATTTACTTTGCATTATTAATTATTTTCTTTTTGTTCTATTTTAATTAGAAAAATAAAATAGCTTCTTAAAGAAATAATAAATTAGAAAATGAAGATAAAATATGTTTATTTTTTTTCCTTCATTTTATATAATAATAATAATAATAATTATTATTATTATTATTATTATAATTTGTAAAGTAGTTTTTTCAGAAATTTTGTTTGAACTTAATGAGCAAATCAAATGATTTAAAAAAAAGTAAAAAGTTCAAAAGTCTTTCGATTGTTGCTTATATCTATTAATTAATATTTTAGAACAAAAAAAAAAAATCTTTCGATTGTTGCTTATATCTATTAATTAATATTTTAGAATTTTTTCAAGTTGAAAAATTACGATTCTTTCATAGATCATGTTTTAATGGAAAGTTTAAGTTTTGTTGAACTAAATAAATTTAATAGGATGAGCTTTTAAATATTTTTTAAAAATGATGTATCATTGAAATTTCAAAATAAGATAACAGTGTTGTTTGTTTGTCCAACAGACTGTGATAATGGAACGAGCCCAAATCGATGTCTCATGGACCTTGGCATCGAAGCGAAGCTGTCTAGAGCTCAACAAAAGGTATTACTTTTTATATTTGAAGGCTTTGTTTTTATGATTTAAATAAATATGCTCGGATTGACGGTATCTTTTAAGTTGTATATCAATTATCCTAAGGTCTACGACACTGGGAAAAAATTATTTTTAAATTATATCTGAGATATTTTCAGAAATTCTTCCTTTTTTTGCTTATTAGAACATAGTCATAAATTATCACTTGATATAACTCGTTGTCCGAACATATCTATTTAAATTAATTAATTTCTGACAATTTATTGCTTTTGACCGGAATAAAATCAATATTCTTTACCCTGAAGGGGCTAGAAAACATTACCATTTCATCATTATTTACCCGTTAGTTAAACATTGTTAAAAGTAAAAATTGTTAAAGATACTGTATGTTAAATTTTATTTAATGTATATTTTCAAAAAAATAAGATCATTTTTTAAGAATTCATTATCAAAAACTTTTAATTATATTTTGATTTTTTTTTATTGATAAACTTGCCTTTATTTAATGATGAAATTATATATCTTTTTTTCTAATAATTTCTTGACCTCAAAAATTGAATTTTGTTAAAAGTTATCAACATAAATAACCATTTTTTTTTTTTTCTATTAAATTAATTAATTTTTCTGGAATCTATTAAAATTGTCATTAATCCTTAAATTATTTTAAATTTATTCATTCAATTAACAAATAATCTATTTAAAAATGGAATTTCACAAGAGGAAATTAAAGTCATCTCTTATTTCATTAATTGGAAATTCATGATTTTCTATAGATAATTAATCATAAGGGTCAAAAGCTAATGAGTTCTCAGACTCGTGTTCGAAATGAACAAGAAAAGTCATTAACTTTTGAAAGGAGATATTTTTCTCAGTAAAGATGGCTTTTCCAGATATATAAAATAACTAGAGAACGAATTCTTACTAATATCAATGTCATCTATTTTCAGGGTCCAAAACACACATCCGGCTGTCCTGAGGTGATGATCTGAAAGGATATCCGATATCGATCTTCATCATCCATCATTTTGATATTTATTGCTCAAGTCATCTTTTATTCCAAAGATTTTTTTTTTAATATTATATATCAAGATTTCACGCCTACAAAAGTAATGAAATCGTTTAGACAACAACGAAGTTATTCATTTATATGATTTAATACTTCCGAATTAAAAAGGGAAATATACATTAACCTTGACAATAATTCGTCATTTTGTTGAGATTTTAACGAAGTATATCAAGGCAAGCAACTTTTTAAAAAGAAACTGATTCATTAATGATAGAAGAATAAAGGGACGTTCCCGTACCCTTGCATCAAACCAGGAAAAGATAAATACCCTCAGGGTGCTTAATCAATAATCGTATAAATTTCAGAATAATAATCCAATATTTATTCTACTGCCTATTTTATATTTTATACAATTAAATTTAATTGATATAGGCTATCAACTTCCTGGTATTCATTCAAAAAAAGAAAATTTTTACATTAGACTTTGTCATTAAATATTCTTTTTATAAAGAATAATTAATAAATTTATCTAATTTATAAATAGTAGTTCCAAAAAAAATATAAATTTATAGTACATTTTAATTGTAATAAAATTTAGAGCTAGTTGAAATGAATTTTACTAGAATGCCTAAATATCTAAGATTTTTAAATTTCCGAATTTATTAACGAGTTTTCTTGTTAATACAATTGTAATTATGCTTATAATAATAATAATATTAATAATATAAAAGTGCGGATCCAAGGCGATCTTACACCCTTAGCCAAATAAATGTATATGCACGAGTGTGTTTGAGTTCGTCCATATATATACATGTATATTTATGTATATATTCTCAAAAAATTTCATTTAAGGGGGTAATTGCCTAGATCGACCTCCTCATAGATCCCCCTCCCCTGGCCGGGGGCTCGAGAGAAAATTTAAATTTGATATTTACGTTTATAAAATCCTTATCTTTAAAATATTAGTAATATTTTCGACAATTAATTCAAGTTTAAAAAGAATATGTTTATTGCAAATTGAATTTTTTTAAAAACGAAAATAACAAATTTGATTTCTCTCATATCGTATATAAAGGTGTAACTTTAAATTATTAACTACTTATTATAAATATACGTACTAAACAAAAATTAGACAGCTTTTGTCTGCTGGATAACAAACTTACTAATGAATTTGTTCCAGAGTTCGTCTATAATGGTTACGTTTATTATTGTTATACGATCGTTGTTATGTTATCGTATCGCCCTATAAATTAAATAACAGACCATGCGTAATCTATTAGAGCATGTTCTTAAACTTGTATAGTTCGCGGACCCCCTATTGAATTTTTTTTCTCGCGGACCCCTTTCTAAAATTTAAATTTTAAACGTATGTTTCATAAATTCAATTAAATAGCTTTCATTTTATGAAATTTCAGTGTATATTTTATATTTTAGTAATTTTTTAACTAGAATTGTTTTGCGGACCCCTGGGGGTTCATGGGCCACAGTTTAATAACCACTGTATTAGAGGAACTGGGACAAATAAAAAAAATTATTGTTAATTACTATCCAGCAAACACATATAAAGGGAATTTATGCACTTAGATGTTTATTTTATTTTATTCTTTGTAACCGAACTAAAGCTCACATGTTTTTACATGTGACTAGCAAGTCGTAGAGTTTCTAATATATGTTACGATGTCAATATCATCTCGGGTCAGATATTCAGTAATGGATCACTTGCTTGCCTTATCATGTTCCAAAAACGAATTGAGAGTTTCACACAGCATTTCAACGTGACTAAAACTGATTGAATTGTTTTGATTAAATGCTACCGAGAGATTGATAAATCAATGTTTAAAAACGATCTCTAGTTTTTTTTTGGAATATGGATAGATCTTATTACATATTGATATTCTATAATTATACACAGTATTGATAAAGAAAATTAAATAAAGAGAAATATTTCGTTATATATTTGGTATTGAAATATTATCTCTATTATTTTATATTTTTTTGCTTATTTATTGTCTAATTTATTTTAAACTTGATTATGATTTAATGTAGAATTTTTAAATCTAAATTAATCAAGATTTTTTATTAAGTGTAAAGGATTTATAATAACATTATTATATTAATAAAGTTATTTTTATTATAAAGAAAAAAAATTTTTTTTTTGTCTTACATATAAACATATGCCTATTATATGTATTTAAATTATATTTCAAAAATATTTATCATAAATTTTTCATCGTTCATGTAAATTTGTCTTTCAATATCATAGGCGTAGCCAGGGGGGGGGGTTTGGAGGTTCAACCCCCCATGGGACCCAAGTCATGACTATATATTTAAGCTCTATAATACAAATTATATTTCATATAGGGTAAGAAAAAGTAAAATATAATAATTTACTCTAGCCAAAAAAAAAAAGAAATGATTTATAAATACCCTAATAATCTTAAATTCTTCAAATTTAAAAAAAAAATTTTTTGAAATCAAAAATTTCTGGCTACGCCTATGTTCAATATTGATATAGAATTTTCTATTCAATCTTCATTTAATCTCTTTTACTAATTTTTGTTCTTCTAATTTACTAAAATTACTTAACAGAAGCCTATATAATTTATTGGCAACAATATTACTCAATTATCCATACTGCAAAAAGTGAATTTTTAACGTGGGCGCCACAAGTGCGTGATCTGTTCGAGAGTGGAACCTTGAAATTAATCAACTAAACCAATATGTTTAAAATAAATAAATCATCTTTGTTTAATGTAACTGAAGGGGAAAAGCTACTTTTAAGACCAGACTTCTGAAAGCTAAGCATTTTGGTTGCCTAAGCTCAATTCTCCACCTTCGAAAATATCAGGCACTTGTAGCGCCCACTGTACCAATGGTCGCGGGTTCGCATCCCGTCCCAGGCAACAAAAATTTATTTCAATTGAATTGGATACCAATCAATTGAAATAAATAGGGAAGGGGTCTAAATGGCCTCTGATGCCGAAAAAGACCTTAAAAAACGAATAAAAAAAAGTGAATTTTAATCATTTATTGTTTTTAAGAAAATAACAGTCAACTTAAATCTTTAACTTTAAATTCTTAACGTAAACTTCCTCATCTGCTTTCGTAAGGATTTGATAATAAATAAATTAAATATTGAGGATTTTGGTCAGGGTCGGAAGCCTGAGAGCATAATACTGTGTGTGCAAGGATGAACTTTGGCGCCCCTTCCTCGAAGCAATGCTAACTAAATCCAGAGCTCGAGTGGAATTACCTTACTTAATTTAAGATCCCGAATCTTTTTTGAAAATAAACCAAAATACTCAATATTTTATTTATTTCTTTATAAATCCTTTCAAAATTTAGGTGCTAAATAAGCTTTGATTAAAGATCTTTCAAATTGTACAACCTTTTAGGCTAGAATCAGGCCTAAATTTGATCGTCTCTACTCAAAAATGATATCATATACGTACAGAGAAAATAGGACTTTCGAGGCCGACACCGAGGAAACGGTTCAAGTAACAATAAAACAATACTGGACATTTTAAAGAATGTCTAATATACTTCAGATTGCGACTAATCACAATAAAAAATCATAAAACCGAACCGAGTTACACACAAGAGCGGATACAAGAGGGGGGAGGGGGTAAAGGAGGTAATTACCCCCCTGAGAAAAATACTTTTTTTCGAAAAAAAAATTATTTTTAATGTAAAATTTAAAAAATTAATACTTGAAAATTTGATTTGTATTTATATTCTGGCAAACAAGTACAGAATGCGCCTTTAAATTACAGAAATTAAGAAGTGCTGTGAGACCAGTCACACCAGATTACCCCCCCCCCCCGAGAAACACCTCTGGATCCGCTCTTGGCTACACAAATTATAAAAACAAACAATGATTTACACGTGATTTCTATAGAAAAAATAAAACGATCGAAAGGAAGTACTTAAAATTAAAATTAAGGGCTGAAACTTAGAGGGAATTTCTTTTTCGATGTTTGAAGCAATATTTCATTGTGTCCGCGAAAAAAAAATGTTGGTTTCAAATGAAACACCCTGCCTTCGGGGCTTGGTGTAGGGGTTAGCGTGCTAACTTCGTATACCAAAAGTCGCGTTCGGATCCCAGGCGGTCGGATAATTTTATTTAAGCCGTTTGGATACCAAATGGCTTAAGGTGCGCGACTCGGAAAACCGTTAAAACACGATTGACTCGAGGCGGCACCAGATGGCGTTAGTGTTCCCCCATTAGAATACACGCAACTTGATCCATTTCATTCTAGACTTTCCAGCTAATTAATTAAAGGCAAAAAATTAATTATTCTTTAACACAATGATTACTAATTTAATTATCTACAACTTATAGAGCTCCTTTTTTTTAAATATCTTTTATTTAATGCGATTAACCTAAAAAATTTTTTTTTTTTTCGAAAATCAAAAAAAGGGCTTCTATAAGTTGTAAATATTTTAAATAGCTTTAATTTAAAAAAAATTTGAGGTCGATAGCTTCGAAATTGTGGCAGCTGGAAAGTCCCAAAATTAGCACCCCGAGACGCGCACCTTAAATAAGAATGCCTGGACCCAATAGGCCTACATGTATATTAATCAAATATTAATCAATAACGAATATCGTAAAATTATTATATTGCCTGAGTTGCCGAAAAGACTGTGTGAATGTGTGTGTGAATGTTGAGTGTGAATGAGAAAAAAAGTGCGAGTGTTTTTTTTATTAAAAAAAAAAATTAAACACAATGAGTACAGTAGACCTACATATCTATCAAAATCTCGACATCGAAATTTTGACATGATCGCAATACTTTCTCTTATATATATTACATGCCCTCGGGGCATGGCGTAGAGGTTAGCGTGCTAACCTCGTATACCAAACGTCGCGGGTTCGGACCCCAGGCAGTCCGATGATTTTATTTAAGCCAATTGGATACCAAATGGCTTAAATAAGAATGCCTGGACCCCTATATGTATATTTATCAATAACGGTTATCGTCTAAAGTCTTAAATGGCCTGAGTTGCCGAAAAGACTGTGTGAATGTGTGTGTGAGTGTGAGTGTAAATGAGAAAAAAGTGTGAATGTTTTAAAAAAAAAAAAAAAAAAAAATATATATTACATATATAGGTACGAGAAAGTAAAAAGTGTATCAACTAGGACATTCGAAATAATTTGACTAATTAAATGATTTATATTAATGAAAATTGAGCGCTGGATTTGCAGCCTATCCGGGCGCTCGATTACAATAGCAAAAAAACTAACATTTCTCGATAACCACCTCCAATTGGTCTCGGGAATTGATTAAATTCTTAAATTATTTATTTTTCATGATTTTCTTCCCTACAATCAAATTATTTGTTGAGGATCCCTTTTAAAAGTTCATCGATTCAATATTTCCTCCCTAGTAATAGGCAAGTTTTATCCCGCCGAGTAAAATACACGGTTTTATACAAATATAAAACTATCACGGATAAAACTAGGCCGATGTATAAAATTGTAAAAAACCAACCCCCCTGAAAAACAGCTTAAAAGCTTTTATTTCATATATATTTTTTTTTAAATGTTTTAGAGCATTGACGATGTTGTTTGCTTTTTATTTAGTGAATAATATAATCAAAATGTTAATAAAATAATTGAAAAATCCTATTCAAAGATTAAATATGGAAACCTAACCTACAGCTGTCAATTCATTTGTAAGTATATTTATTTTTTTCTTTAATTAATTAATTAAATTACTTGCTTTTATTTTTTTTTTAGGTTCTGACAAGGAACAAAACATACCGAAAATTAATTTTAGAATATATATGGCCCGAAAAGTGGAATTTGACAGGAGGTGCAAATCTATTACCACAAGATTTTAAAATATTCAAAAGTGATATTTGTTTTGGTTTCTATAATAGAAAAAGAAGAAAAAACTATACCACTGTTTTTAATTTTATCTTAATTTGTTCTTTCAAGATGCATTTTTATATGGTTAATAAAGAAAAAACAAAATTTGAATTAAAACATTTGGAAAGCATCATCTTCTTAATTTTGAATATAAAATTATTTAAGTTGAAGAGAAGTTGTTGTTGATGTTATGGAATGGAAGAAAGCAAGTACAGGTGCAGCAAATAAAGAGAGCTTTTGGATGCCAAATGCCGAAAAGGAGATGTTTCGCACAAAAATTTATTCGTCCATCCTCAGTCTCTCAGTTCTCTGTATAAGCCTACCAGGGCTGAGGATGGGCGAATAAAACTTTGTCCGAAACGTCCCCTTTTCCAAAGGTTTAAATTGCTGCACCTGCACTTGCTCTCTTCCATTCTATAAAATTATCTAAAAAAGAATTATTACATGTCAAAATAATAAGTATGAATATACTGAATCTTATTTATGTTTTGTTCATGCCTAATGTATTAAAAGAGTGTATTGCATACACAAACTTTAAACAATACCTGTATTAGACTGGTTGTGAAGTGTTTAAATTGTAACATAATAAATAAATGCATTGTATATATACATAAAAATATTTTGTTATTTTTAGACTGAACGTACACCGATCGAGCAAAAACGTTTTCGAACAAAACGTTTTTGCCTGAAACTGTTTTTTCAATGCTTTTCTATGGGTCAACGCACACCTAAGAGACAAAACACAATTGGTCATGATTCGACATCATCGAACAAAATGTTTTGTCCGAAAACGTTTTTGCTCGATTGGTGTGCGTTCAGCCTTCCTAAGATAATAACAATATCCTGCGTTTTAATCTTTTTGGACCCAATCATTATATATTTATATTTTTTTTAGAAAAAACTTTATAAAAATTTTTTAAAAAGGTAAATTTTAGAATTTTGGAGTTTAAGCTTTCACAGTTGTTATCATTAGTAAAGGAATTTGATTTTCGGGTTAACTGTGGTTTATTTGTAACAATTACAACGTTTCGGCCACTCATTCTGTGACTTTCAGGCATAATTCAGCTAGGATTATAAAGGTTGTTACATCTGTGACAATCTCAGAATTAGAATTTAGACTTTTATAGTTGTTATCATTAACAAAAAACAATTCATCATTAATTAACATCATTAATAAATACATTCGTAACAAAAAACGCTTCGGCCATTCATTCATTCTGTGGTCAAAATGTTAAAATTTTTGCAAACCAACGACAGCAAAACCCAAATCAATCTTTTATTAAGTTTAATTTAGATCTGTCAATCATTTGCCAGCTGGCATTTTTGAAAATTTGTTTTTATATATAAATATTAAAAAATATGAGCCATAAATGATTTTTTTTTGAATTTCCTTTCTCGTCGTGTTTCATTTTATACGTTTTGTCCGCGATTTTTGTATAAAACCCAACTCTGAGTTGATAAGAAAAAAATTTAATGCCGAAAAATAATAGCAAAATTAATTATTTCTAATCATATTTTAACTAATTATAAACTCTTAACAAAAAACAAACAAAATTAAAATATTTCTTTAAATATGGTTTTTGAATTGCGGAGTATTAAATTTGATATCTGGGAGTGAGTGAAGCACACCAATCGGGGAGAATTCGAACTAAATAACAAGTTTGTTGATTCTCTAATGCAAGGGACAATCAAGTAAAATGGCAATTTTTAGAAAAGCAATTAATGACTGATTATTAAAATGATTAAAGACATTTATATAACAAAAAAAAAAAATAAGAAATAGGATATTTATCAAATATAAAATTATATGATAGAAAATTTTACGATACATAATTCTACAAGAGAATAAATAGATTAGAGAGAGGCTAATTAAACTAAATATTAGATTGGATCAAACTAATATATAAAATAAATACCATTAATCCTGGGCTGACCTCGCAGTGTGAGACCGACGAAGAGAGAGGACCATTAAAATAATTTTCGATAATCCACTAATTAAAACACTGATGAACACTCATATTCACAAAATAAAAAAAAACTTTTTAAATAAAAAACACAAATGAGTAGTTTACTAATGGCGAGGGAAATGACAACTGACGCTTGAAGGACGCCTACTCTTTCCGCCCAGAGTAAAGAGGAGTAGAGGGGGTAGCGCGCGGAATGTTTTTTTTTTTTTAAATATGGTGTGGCTGGTTGCACAGCTATTTTATTGTCTTGACATGTACAGTGAGGGACAATATTAAGTGCCACCCATGCGTTTTCTACTTGTGATTATTTCATTGTTTTTATAAAAGAAAATGAAAATCTTTATTGAAATTTTTTTTAATTTAAACCGAGAAAGTTTCTGTTAAAAATCTGGTGTGACTGGCGCACAGCACACAACTTTCTCTTACCTTCGGTAATCGAAAGTTGTGTTCTGTGCTTGTCACACCAGATTTTTTGTGTCGACATGTATTTAGTTTCCGACAGTATGGTACATTCGATTTTCAAGATGTAAAATTTATAAGTATGGCAAAATGTTTATATTTTGTTACCATGGCAACCATTTCTCCTATCTTTTCTATGGAGAACAAGAGTAAAGTGGTCTTCAGAAGATTTCAATCACAAAATGAGAATATACATTTGAAAGAGCACCTAAAAAATAATTGATTTTTGAATTTAAAAAAAAATCGTTGGAGCAAATTTTGAGAAAATCGAAAAAAACTGAAAAATTGCATCAGTAAAGTACTAGTACTTTTTGGCCAATTTTGTTGAAAAGCTTCGTGTCACGTCCCATGGGGGTGCCTAACTTAAATATAAAATTTCAACCTCCTAGCTCTTTTCGTTCTTGAGATATTTTGTTCACAGACAGACACACAGACAGACACACACACAGACAGACACACAGACAGACAGACCATGTCGCGAAAACCACTTTTTTGGATTCAGGAGACCTCAAAACGTGAAGATCCATCAAAATCTCGACATCGAATTTTTGACATGAAACCAATACTTTCTCTCTCTATATATTAACATATATATAGAGGTAAGAGAAAGTAAAAAATATATATAAATTTATGATTATAAAAAAATATTTATATTTTATTATCATGGCTTCTGTCAATTACAAGAGAAAAGTGTACTCTAATGAGCAGTGCCTTAACAAGGGTATGAAGCGCCTGTGACAAGTGTTTAACCCCCCCCCCTAGTTTAAATTAAAGTTAGTTAATTAAACTAACAAGTAAGTTAAAATTGTGACCATTCATGCCAACATAAAAAAGTTATTTAAAAATTTATCAAAATTCCCTAAAAAAAAAAAAAACTACCAAAATTTACATTCCACAAATTCTTTCTCTGCTTATAATGACAGATAAATGAAATTATAAGTTAGCATTAAAAATAAAAGGAAATTGATAATATGATTTTTAAAAATCTGGTGTGACTGGCGCACAGCACACAACTTTCTCTTACCTTCGGTAATCGAAAGTTGTGTACTGTGCTTGTCTCACCAGATTTTTTGTGTCGACATGTATTTAGTTTCCGACAGTACGGTACATTCGATTTTCAAGATGTAAAATTTATAAGTATGGCGAAATATTTATATTTTGTTACCATAGCAACCATAGGAGAAATTCCTATCTTTCCTATGAAGAACAAGAGTAAAGTGGTATTCAGAAGATTTCAATCACAAAATGAGAATATACATTTTATAGAGAATCTAAAAAATAATTGATTTTTGAATTTTAAAAAAAATCGTTGGAGCAAATTTTGAGAAAATCGAAAAAAAAACTGAAAAAGTGCATCAGTAAAGTACTAGTACTCTTTGGCTGATTTTGATTAAAAGCTTCGTGTCACGTCCCATGGGGGGTGCCTAACTTAAATATAAAATTTCAACTTCCTAGCTCTTTTCGTTCTTGAGATATTTTGTTCACAGACAGACACACAGACAGACACACAGACAGACACACAGACAGACAGACCATGTCGCGAAAACCACTTTTTTGGATTCAGGGGACCTCAAAACGTGAAGATCCATCAAAATCTCGACATCGAATTTTTGACATGAAACCAATACTTTCTCTCTCTATATATTAACATATATATAGAGGTACGAGAAAGTAAAAAAAAGTGCAAGAGGTGGATTTGAACTCGCGAAGTTTGGTTACGTGGGAATGGAAAAAATTTAGATCGCTTGACGACGAATTAACCACCTGAGCCAAACTTTGTATAATTAATTTAGGGAAATATAAGCCATATAAGAAACATGAAATAAAAGAAGTATTAAAAAAATTTTAATATTCCACATATGATATATCATTTTTTTTTACTTTTGATGCGGATTAATAATTTATAATAAAAATATCAATAGCATGCCTAGTTTTCAAATAATTCAATGGGCAAACGTCAGATTGTTTATGTCTTAATGTAATTAAACCAAAAACTTTATCTAACATATGATACATGTTATTAATTCTTGAATTTCCCCTGATTCCAGAGAACTAAAGCCCTTTTAATTATATGATCTAATTTGGGAGTTATTGGCGATCAAAGTTAAGTTTATTTTCGACCTTAATGACATGAACACTCAAATCTATATATTTTCGAAAAAGCTTATTTAGCATTGTCTGATTAAAACCAAATTTTTACCAGAGATTTATAATTAAAAAATGAGTTTTTTCTCAAGTTTCATTGAGATTGGTAAAGAAATAAATAAAATATTGACTATTTTGTAAATTGACTTTTAGAATTCGGGATCTCAGATGGAAGCCTAGACCCGGTTCATAGTTCGCTCTCTTAACCCATCCGGGATTCCGAATTCTAAAACTAAATTTACAAAATAGTCAATATTTTATTTATTTCTTTACCAATCTCAATGAAACTTTAGAAAAAAACTCATTTTTTAATTATAAATATCTGGTAAAAATTTGGTTTTAATCAGACAATGCTAAATAAGCTTTTTCGATAATATAGAAAATTGAGTGTTGATGTCATTAAGGTGGAAAATAGGCTTAACTTTGATCGCCAATAACTCCCAAATTAGATCATATAATTAAAAGGGCTTTAGTTCTCTGGAATCAGGGGAATTCAAAAATTAATAACATGTATCATATGTTAGATAGAGTTTTTGGTTTAATTACATTAAGGCATAAACAATCTGACGTTTGCCCATTGAATTATTTGAAAACTATGAATGCTATTGACATTTTTATTATAAATTATTAATCCGCATAAAAAATAAAGAAAAATGATATATCATATGTAGAATATTAAAATTTTTTTAATACTTCTTTTATTTTGTTTCTTATATGGCTTATATTTCTTAATAGAAATAAGTAATATTGTGGCTCAAGTGGCTAATTCGTCGTCAAGCAATATAGATTTTTTTTCATCCTCAGGTAACCAAACTTCGCGAGTTCAAATCCACCTCCTGCACTTTTTTTTTACTTTCTCTTACCTATGTATATATGTAATATATATATAGAGAGAGAAAGTATTGGATTCATGTCAAAAATTCGATGTCGAGATTTTGATGGATCTTCACGTTTTGAGGTCCCCTGAATCCAAAAAAGTGGTTTTCGCGACATGGTCTGTCTGTGTGTGTGTGGGTGGGTGGGTGGGTGTTCAATTTTAAGCATGAAGGAATTGAGCTATGAGGCTGAAATTTTATATATAAGTTAAACACCCCCCGGGACCGGAAAAATAAGCTTTTAATCAAAATCGGCCAAAGAGTACTAGTACTTTACTGATGTACTTTTTCAGTTTTTTTAGATTTTCTCAAAATTTGCTCCAACGATTTTTTTTAAAATTCAAAAATCAATTATTTTTTAGATGTTCTTTAAAATGTATATTCTCATTTTGCGATTGAAATCTTCTGAAGACCACTTTACTCTTGTATTTCATAGGGAAGGATAGGAGAAATGGTTGCCATGGTAACAAAATATAAATATTTTCCCATGTTTATAATTTTGACATCTTAAATTTCTAATATATTGGCGGAAACTAAATATATTTCGACACGAAAAATCTGGGGTGACAAGCACAGAACACAACTTTCGATTACCGAAGGTAAGAGAAAGTTGTGTGCTGTGCGCCAGTCACACCAGATTTTTTTATTCTTAACTTTTTTTTTTTTACCTCATGTGAGGGGGTGCTGGCGCGCGCGCCAAAAATCACCTGGCACGGTGGCGGCAACCGAGTCTGAAAAGATGAGATGAGACTTGCATGCAAAAAAAAGGTCAAATGATTAGCAAAAGCTTTTTCGCTGCCGGAAAAGGTGCGGAAAAAATTAAGTCTCCCTAAAAAAAAGGTAAATTGAATTTTACGGGAGGGGAAAAAATTATTCTTAACTGTTTTTTATACCTCATGTGAGGGCCCCCCCTGGCTGGCGTATTAATTTTTAAAATTTAATTCCCAAAAAAAAAATATTTTTCTCAAATCTCGGGGGGAGGGGGAGGTAATTACTAACTAATTAGTTTCAGATTTTCATTTCCTTGAAACTTAATTTTATTTTAGAAAATATAAAATTACCATGTCGCTAAAACCACTTTTTTGGATTCAGGGGATCTCAAAACATGTATACCCCATCAAAATCTCTACATCCAATTTTTGACATGAATCCTAACCTTCTTAATATATATATATATATTAACATATATATGCAAAGATAAGTTTTCTCGGGTTAAGTCGCGTGGGGTGCTGAGATTTACTCGACGTTTCGGCTCTCCTTTTGGAGCCATTTTCAAGAGAGAAGGAAGTTAGGATGTAATGGTGGAGGGGGTTGTTTACGGGGTCGCAGTCTTCCTGGTCCCCAGGTCAATTTGGTGGATGACTCAGAGGCGTGGATTGGTCTCTGAGAGCTGGAGGAAGGTTGGGTATGTGTAATTGTGTTCGGTTTAGATTGACTACGGGGGGGGGCCTCAATCTGCCTACTCCCCAAGTCGGGGTGTTTGCTCTTGGTTCCCGGGGTCTCAACCTGCCTACTCCCCAGGCCGTGAGCAATTGACCTGGGGACCAGGAAGACTGCGACCCCGTAAACAACCCCCCTCCGTAAACCCCCCTCCACCATTACCTCCTAACTTCCTTCTCTTGAAAATGGCTCCAAAAGGAGAGCCGAAACGTCGACTCTCTCAGCACCCCACGCGACTTAACCCGAGAAAACTTATCTTTGCATACATCCGGTCGCGGAAACCTTCCAGAACATTTAACTATATATATATATATATATATATATATACCTATATATATAGAGGTAAGAGAAAGTAAAAATGAATGAATTATAAAAAATAAAAAAAAAAGTAGATATAAAAGAGTTGCTTTATTTCTTTTAGAGATCAAATAATAAATATTTTCATTTTTCTTAAGAAATTAAAATCTTTAGAAAGAAAAAATCTCTCTTGTATTACATTCTTTTATTGAGGTAAACATCTTTTTAAAAATTGCAATTAATTGAGTTGATTCTCTGGAATTCTTTACTTCCAGGCAGTGTTGGGCAAATTAAGCATATTTTGATTTGTCTACTTCATGACGTAGACAAAGTAGACAATGTAGACAAATGGCTCAGCGCTTGTTTTCATTGGCTCTCATCTCAGATCAGTGATCTGGCATTTCTTGAAACAGCCTAGAAATTCATATACATAAAAATGTCTAAACGCGGAAGACCAATAAACAGACATTTTAATGAATTAAAATTTGAATTAGGGAAACAAAATGAAAAATATGTTGCAGTGTGTCTTTTTTGCAAAAAAACCCTGCATAATACAGCTTCTAATAACTAATTCAAATAAAAGTCACTTAAAATTAAGAATACCGCCATTATCAACGCTGGCAGATGTTTCTTTTTCACCCAATATCTCGCTATATTTGATATTCCACTTTAAGCGAGAATATTGGAGTAACGAACACTAGATTTTAAATATAGACCTATATACAGTTTATTTAGTGTTCGTTACTCCAATATTCTTTCTTAAAGTGGAATAGAAAAATTGTAAAATCACTCTTTACCTATTGATTTCGTGAATATTAGTATCAAAAAATTATATTTATGACGATACATAAAAAATTATGGTGTTGTTAGTCCCGCCAAATTATTAAATTTTAATTTCTACATTGTCTACTTTGTCTACATGGATATTGTTCATTTGTCTACATACATTGTCTACGCGTAGACAATTGCGTAGACAAAGTAAAGTAGACAATTCGCCCAACGCTGCTTCCAGGTAAATAAACAGTTGATTATGACTAGAGCCCGGATTCCTATGCAATTGCATACATGGGCGTAGCCAGGGGGAGGCAGGGGGGGGCCGTTGCTCCCCCTGGCTTGTCCTAAAAATTAAAAAAAAACAAAAAAATATATATTTTTTCCATTGGGAATTTTTTTTTAACGCCCCAATCCACTACATTAATTTAATTTTTTTTTTATTTAAATAAATAATTAATAATCTATGTATATATTAATTGCAACCCCCCCCCCCCCTAACAAGATGTCTGGCTACGCCCATGATTGTGCGTCCCGGAAAACCAATGTTCTATCCGAATCATGCCCCCTTGGAACTAGGGTTCAAATTCTATATTGCATATTTTTGCATATTTGGTGAATATTGCATAAAGTTGCATATTTAAAACTTTTTGAATATTTTTAACATCTTTCGGCAAAAGTTTTATTTTATTTTAATTTTTTATTCGATTTTCTCAAAATTCGCTCCAAGAATATAGATTAAAATTTAAAAATCAATTATTTTTTAAGATGCTCTTTAAAATGAATATTCTCATTTTGTCATTGAAATCTTCTGAAGACCACTTTACTCTTGTACTTCATAGAAAGATAAGAGAAATGGTTGACATGAAAATAAAATATAAATTTTATATCTTGAATTCTAAAATATCTGCGGAAACTAAATATATCTCCAAACAAAAAATCTGGTGTCTCAAGCCACAGAACACAACTTTCGATTACTGAAGCTATGAGGTGCGTTCAATCACACCATATTTTTTTACATTAAATTTAATTATTTGTTTTTACACTATTTCTTTCCAAAATTAAAACACGCTCAGTTTTACATCAGTAGAAATCATGATTTACTTTTAATTGGAAGCTATTTACGTGATATATATTGCATATTTTGCTGCATATTTTAATACTTTTACTGCATATTATATGGCATATTTAGCGGTTTTTGCTGCATAAAAATCCGGGCTCTAATTATGACAAAGATCGCAATCAGGGGCGTATATAAAATTTTTTGGGGGGGGAAAAATTTTTTAAAATTTTTTTTTTTAAAATTTTTTTAAAATTTTTTTTTTTTTTTTGGGGTGTTGGTTTGTTTGTGGGGGGGGGGGGGGGGGGGGGTTCACAATGATAATCATAGATGCTTTCTTTCAGATATCTTTGAAAAATAGATACAAAATTGAAACATAGCTTATATTTAATTAAATAAAATCTGAAAAACTTGCAGAAATACAATTAAAACTTATTTATAAATTATACAAATGAAAAAAAAAGGAAATCCACAATGTGTTTGGTCTCTTGACTAATTTCGTCTTTTTCTACTGATGCATGGGCGTACCCAGCGAGGGGCGGGGGGGGGGGGCAGCTGCCCCCTAGAAGCAACAAAAAAAAATTAAATGTTTATAAAGTGATGAAACGAAACAAAATTGGTGGTTGGCGACGGGGAATGATTCTTTTTGTTAGGACTCGAGGGTTTTTAGGCCTTTAATTCGAAGGCTTTACCCCTCTATATAAAAAATAGCTATGTCACAATCTGGACGACCATGATCTGCCCCCCCCCTGGACGACCATGATCTGACCATGTCCCCCCCTAGATTTGATCCTGGGTACGCCCATGTACTGATGCACTTAAAAACAACAAGATTTAAGGGTAAAGTCAACACATCATTTCTCAACGTTTAATACAATTAAGAGGAGATCTTGAATCCAAGGCGACAAGAAAATGCCAATCTATCATTGAGAGAAACTGATGCCCAGGTGATTCATTTTTGAATTTCAATTTGTTAATTAATTATTTTTCTACCTAATTCATGACCAAGCTATTTTAAAGACATTTGGTCAAATTAATTTGGTTAGAGCCAATAGAAAAGGTTATGTAATAAATGTTTTGATTTATATTTAATTAAAATAATAAGCCTTCCCTCTTTCATATCTAAGAAGATATCTCCAGGGCAAATTATAGGTCCTTAAATTTTTATGTACAGTTAGGGACAATATTAAGTCCCACCCATGCGTTTTCTACTTGTGATTATTTCATTGTTTTTAAAAAAATATTATATATTTTTTAATGGAAACTCATGGTTCAAACCTAGAAAATTTTCAATAAAGATTTTCATTTTCTTTTATAAAAACAATGAAATAATCACAAGGAGAAAACGCATGGGTGGGACTTAATATTGTCCCTCACTGTACGTCTGTGTTTGTGTTCATAAGTTTCTCAGAATAAATAGAGCGAAGATTAAAATAAAAATTCATGTAGTATATTACAGAGAATTAGGTAATTTATAATTTATTATAATAACTTAACTACTTAGAGCTTGATTTGAAAAAGGCCGTAAGCAAGCGAATCAATGTATCGTTTAAGAGAGATATTTGCGAGATGAGTTTGTATTTGAAAGGGCATTTCACGCCCCTAGACTCGATAGGACTTTTCTCTTAAGGATTTTGTTATATTTGGCTGCTTCCTCACACATTTAGAACAAAGCTCTATCTAGATGATAATACTTTTATTTATCAATTTAAAGAGATAATTTAATGTAAGCGAGGAAAATAGCTGAATTAATATATAGCAGGATCAATAAAATGATTAAGCAGCTATGATTATTTATTTATTGAATTCAAACAAACAGCGACGTTTTGATCGACTATGGGACCATCTTCATGGCTAGGGTTCAGTCAATAGAAACCCTCTTATGTTCTATTATATATTATAGACATTAAAAAAAATACATTAAAAAAAAATGTCTATCAAAGAACATTAGAGGTTTTCTATTGACTGAAAATGAACCCTAGCCTTGAAGATGGTCGCATAATCGACCTGGTGGCTGTGCGTTTGAATGCAAAAAGAAATAATCATGGCTGCTTAAGGCGGCTACACAGAAAACTGCAAACTTGACAAGCATGCATGTGCGTTCTTTTAGTACAAGTAAACTGTAGAGCCTGAAGGAGAATTTTGCGCAAACAATTTAATTGTGCAAGCCGCTTGATGTTCAGTTGAATTTTAATCATGCACAAGCATATTTGCGCAAGCAAAACTCTCCGCTTCGTCTTGACATTTGATATTTATTTAATACTATATTAATTCATTTAAATATTAATATTTATTGTATTTCTGTTTAAAGCAAGTGAGTATTTCTTGTTATCTTCGAATAAATAACCTTCCGAGTTAAACATTTTTAGGTTAATTTTCGGCATAAGCTAGTTCTTGCACAAGCATGCTTTTGCCGTGTGGTGCCGAGGGGAATTTGCACATGCTTGTCAAGTTTGCAGTTACGTGTGTAGCTGCCTTTAGCCTTTTTATTCATCCTGCTAGATAATTTAATATTTCCAAAGGGAAAATTTTAATATCATTATCTCTCATATTGCATTTTTATGAATTTCCTTTTTATTATTGAACAAAAAAATATTATTCACATAAGTAATTGGATTAGAAAACATAAATTGGCGGAGGAGCCCCATTCTTAGTTAATCCGTTATAATTTTCAACTAATATCCGAGGCATTTTCTCTCTTTCAGTATAACTCAAAGACGGCGACGTTGTCGATTCATATTTTATCTCCTGGGAATGACAAGTCAATCACAGCCACAATATCATCAATCTTTCTGGTATTCAAACAGAAAGAACATTCGTCATTGGCGGCCGGTGGCACGATATCGACGTGAATTTTTTGAGGTAAAGATATAAGGAGCTCTCTCTGAAGGGCATAAAAAACGTTCCAGCAACGGAGTCCAGCCCAACGATTTGTTTCCTTTAGGCTCAAGTAGGTTGTTCCAAAGAGCATTGGCAACTGAAAAACAAAACCACACATTTCATTTTAAAACCAATTTATATAGCGTTTTTATTTTATATAAATCTATTTTTCTATTTTTAATCGAGAAAGAAAGTGAGGTGAAAGATGAAAAGAAGAAAAGAAGAAAGTGAAAGAAAATAATTAAATTATGTTATAAGTTTTGTAAATAAGTTGTTAAAAAAAAGGAGTATGAAAAGCCTATTGTGCTGGTTATCCTAGGCCAGGGGTGGTCAACCTATTTTATGTAGAGAGCCATTTTACCTTTAATAATTTTAAAAAATCTTATCAAGAGCCGCATCAGACCTTTATAAACATATTTTTACTAAAAAGAATTATTATACTTATAAAAATTAAAATAAGTTCAATAAATATTAATATATATTTTGGACAGGCTGAAGAGCCACCCAATTTGGATAAAAAAGTCGCATGCAACCACGGGTTGCCAATCCCTGCGGGGCCGGTATCGGTCCGTGGATCAAATGGTACCGGCCCGCCCAAGTAACATTTAATTATTAGTTATATTTAGGGAGGTGTTTAAATACAAATAAGTCAAAATTATTTAATCAAAACAATCTAAAATATTGATATAAACAATCAACGTCCCCCCCAAGCGGGCTGAGGTAAATTTATCAAACGTTGGCCGGTTTACGGGGATAAAAAGGTTGGGAAGCACTTCCATAGATTATTAATAAATAAATAATAAATAAATATAGTAAAAATTTAGATTTACAAAAAAAAAAGTGGGAAAATTTTGCGACTTTTGATAGAGCCGGAAACAAACCTCAGGGATGTTTGTAAACTGACCATTTTTATGTTCAGATATAAACTAAAACGGATAGACCAATATTTAGCTCTTTCCTCTTATTAATTCCCACCAAAAACGTAATTTTCTATAACTATTTATTCAAAATCTACAATGAAAATATGATACTTCACATAATTTTTTTTTCACTACATGAAAGTTAATAAAATTATTTCATATAAAATTTATAATTTTAAAATTAGTAAATATTTTTGTTTGAAGGTGATTTATTAGGTTAATTTAAAAAAAAAAGAGGCTTAACTTTATTTTAAAACTTGGTCATAAATTACTCGAATTTATTAATGCTGTGTATGTCAGCGCTCTATCTTCATTTTTTATTTTAATGGATTCAAAAAATTATATTAATTTATTTACATTGAAATAAGTAGCTTTGTATAATATATTATTCTACAATAATAAATCTATACAGGGTGTTTTCTCCAATTTTCGTCTCAGAGTCGAATATTAAAATATACAGGGTGTTCCGATCAAATGCGGAAAAAATCAGATATAAAGACAATAATAATAATAACGTGTAAAATAATTTGATTTAATCCAGCACAAGAGTTCATCTCTGAGCATACACTTTCTGAATTTCAAGGGGGGAGGCAATAAAATTATAAGCTTTTGAATTGCTAATTGGACAGATAGACTACAAGTACGTTATATTCAATTTATAATATATAGATATTTATCGTTATTAATTATAACTAATAGGTGCTTTAAATGTAAATCGGGGTAATCTTTCTAATTCTTTTTAAATGAAAATATAATTTCAAAAAGTAAAAATAATTGAGAGACTGGGGCAAACATTTTTTTTCTTAAAATGTACTTACAAATAGGTACTCAAATTTGGCCAAAAACAAGATATTTAATTAAATTGTTTAATTTTATACAGTTTATATACTCCTAGATATATAGGCCTATATTTTGAAATAATTTATTTAGAATATAAAATTTTATAAAAATCAGACCCCCCCCCCCCCGAATAACGCCACTGGTTGTGATTATGCTTTTTTGTTGGTGGGCAAGGGCTCCATGGCCCCATGGATTCCCGGGGGTAATGGGGCCCTTTGCCTACCAACAAAAAAGCATACAATCATATTAAATGATTGATCCACAATATCTTTCAAATTCTCTTCAAGCCATTGAAATATCTAATTAGCTACATTACAATTATAGCTTTAAGATAAGACGACACTTTAATAGGTAAAAAGTTATATTCAGGGGTTAAATTCGATTAGAGTAAAGAAATCTCACTTAAAAGGATTTGAAAAGCCAACTGACAAAGAAGAGAAGAGAAAAGATAGTATTTTTTTTTAATTTTATGAAAAGAACAATTTGAATGAGAAAGAGATAAAACTCCGGCACGTACCAAGAGCATGTGAGCGTTGCGAAAAATGAAAACAATCCGGAGCAAACATAGAGAAATCAGGGGTGTCATCTCCAAATATTGTCCTAGCTGGAGCGGGTAATCCGAAACCGGCAAAAAAAGGTTGTAATACAACTGCAAATGAATCCGTTTCAAAAGTCGGGTCGGCCGCCTGCAAAAACCAATGAGTGAAAAAATTTGAGAATAATCTCTTTAAAATAATTTTATTATTCAAGTTAGAAAAGTATCTCAATTTGTTCAAATTTAGGAACAATTTCTTCTCATTTTATCCTTTTGAGTAAATAAATAAATGTTTTGTGAGATATGTCTTTGTGGTTAGAAGTATAAGTAAGGTGTCAAAAAAAAAATTCAAGACATATACAGCCAAAATTATTTCTTTTATTGTTGCAGTTCCAGGCTGACGTTTCGGCCACTGGTCTAGGCCTTCTTCAAAGCCGGAGACGAGAATAAGTGAAAATTACAATTTCAGGGAGACACATTCGCATGAACAGAGCTCATAGGACGACAAAAGATTCTTCATTGTTCGTTCGAAATTGTAATTTTCATTTATTCTCGCCCCCGATTTTAAAGATGGCCTAGACCAGTGGCCGAATCGTCAGCCTGGAACTGTAACAATAAAAGAAATAATTCTGGCTGCATATTTCTTGAATTTTTTTTTTGACTTCTTAATAAATGACGACGGTAGAAACAGCCCGAGAAGGATAATGTAAAAGAGAGCAGGAGGTTTACTCGATTTTGTTGCAGATGCAAGTGCAAAGCAACAAATAATTTACAAGAAATTATGTCGAGGATTTTTACTGACAAGACGACTGTAATTGCAATTTATCATGTTTCGGTCTAAAATGACCATCAGACCTGCGAAAATCACAGAAAACGTGAATCAATACACAGCAATACAAAAAATTAATCACATCAGTAATTTACACTTTCAAAAATATTACATTAATTCCTAGTTAATTTATATCTTTCTGATGTACATTAGAAATATCTTTCTGAAGTACATTAAAAAATATATTTCAGCTGTATATAAATTAACCTGGAATTAATGTAATATTCTTGAAAGTGTAAATTACTGATGTGATTAATTTTTTGTATTGCTGTGTATTGATTCACGTTTTCTGTAATTTTCGCAGGCCTGAAACTGATAAATTGCATTTACAGTCGTCTTGTCATTAAAAATCCTCGACATAATTTCTCGTAAATTATTTCTTGCTCCGCACTTCCATCTGCAACAAAATCGAGTAAACCTCCTGCTCTCTTTTACATTCCTTAATAAATGTTTTCTCAAATTAAATCCTTCTTTTATATAGCTGGTTAAATGATCCTTCGTTTCTTTTGATACATCCTATATTTTACAAATATTTTGGATATCCAAACATATATATTTAGTAAAAGTTTTGATAAAATAATAAGTTAGTTAAAAATGATAATATCCAACCATACCGAACGAACCAACAAAACAAAAAATAAAAATAAGGTTAATTATTACCACTCTTTGTTCCGCCTTCCAATATTCATGTATCCTGTTTTTGACGTCTTCAGCTTTCGTTTTCTCATCACCGCCGAAAAGACATGAACAGAGCACTAGCTGTTTTGCGTAGCAGATGAGCGGCACGTTCTTCATGTCTTTGAGCACGGTTATATCTGGATAGAGGAACATAGACGGACTCAGACAACACCGCATTAATATCAATTTCTATTAAAGACACTCAATTAATATTCATTTGTGGTCTCAGATTCTAATAAAATGAGTAATGTACTGTTGGGAGGGATGCCCTAGCTTAACATTACTAAATTTATTCTTTGGAAGTTAAGCCGTCTATATTTGTGTCAGAGGAAGTGTCTTACACTATGATATTAAAAAATAATCAAAATATTATTGGAAACTCGATGGGAGCTTCCCCAGAAAAAGAGCAGCCAGGAGAAAAATAACAAAATTGCCAAATTTAGTAGATGTCACTGTATTATGCATTTATTTCATGTTCATACATGTTCTTATCGATTGTGAATATATATGAACTTAAAATAAATACAGAGCGATAGAATTGAGGGACAATTAAACGAAAAATGAATTGATAATTTTGTTAGAAGAATTGGCGAATGCAGAAATTAATAAAAATATGTATGAAAATGAAATAAATACACAATACTCTGAGATCTGTTCTTGATTTGACAATATTGATTGCCTTGAAGGTTAGTGACATACGCTTGAAAAGTCAGCTACAAAATATAAATGTTTTTTATTTTTTCCGGGGAGGCTTCCATCCAGTATTCAATTAAGCATCTTCAGCGACCCAACTCAAGATAACAAAATATTATTTTTATTTAAATGCTCCTAGGGGTCGTCCACATATTACGTAACGCCTTTTTTGACGATCATGGGTGGGAGTGCGGAGATTGCTAATAAAGAGAAATAAAAAAAAAAAAAACTGTTTGAAAATTTTATATAATATAGAACGATGATCCTTTTTACCATCATTTGATTGGTTGAACGGATGGTTAGATTAAAGAAAAAATATATTCTTAATTATTCAATTTTAGGTCCAGGTGAAAATTCTCTAGGAAATTCTGTACTCATTACAAAAGATCTGACGCGAATTGGATGCGGGGTTTCCGATTTATAGACAATTGATTTATCAATGTTTTTATTCATTTCCAATGTTTAATTATTTCGGGCTCTTGATTTGGCCAAAGGAGGGGAGGGTCGTGGGTGACAGGTTCCCCCGCCTCTCTGCTCTGTTTGTTGCTGAGGAGAAAAAAGGCAGCAGGCACCCTCCCCTCTTTTCTAAGAAAAATTCTTTCTCTTTTTAAAAATAAAAATTTAACAGCTTTTAAGTTAATTTTTTTTTTTTTTTTGGACATTGGAAGAATTATAAAAATTGAACGAGAAAAAAAAATTAATTAAGCAGTCAAGAGAATATTGCCAAATAAATGATAGTTATATATTTAGTTATATGTAAAATCTTTCAATTCTTCATCATCACATGGTTGTTATATTTATTTGAACACAAGCGATATTTCGATCTTGTATTACTGTAGGGTAGTTAAATATCAAAGTGTAAAATTTAATTTAGATGTAATGATTTGAGTACTTCAAACAATTTTCACAAAATATTACTGATGTATTATACTTTTTAAAAGGGCATCTAAATAATTGATTTATATGAATTTTAATCTAATAAAAAGTAAAAGATTATTGTGTGGCAAGGGATGGCCTAGCAGCCTACCTTAATAAAAAAAAAAAAGTAAAAGATTTAAATTCTGTTACCATGGCAACCATTTCACCTATCTTTCCTATGAAGAACAAAGGTAAAGTGGTCTTCAGAAGATTTCAACGGCAAAATGAGAATATACATTTTAAAGAGCATCTAAAAAATAATTGTTTTATTAATTTAAAAAAAAAATCGTTAGAGCGAATTTTGAGAAAATCGAAAAAAACTGAAAAACTACATCAGTAAAGTACTAGTATTTTTGGCTGATTTTGATTAAAAGCTTATTTCCACGCCTCGGGGGGGGGGGGGGGGGGGGTGCTAACCTAAATATAAAATTTCACCCTCCTAGCTCAATTCCTTCATGCTTAAAATTGAACACACATAGGCGCCCCCGAGTTTGGCGTAGTAGGTAGCGTGCCTACCTCCTATACCAAACGTCGCGGGTTCGGACCCAGGCAGTCCGATGATTTTATTTAAGCCATTTGGATCAGTGGCGTAACGTACGCCCCCGCAGACCCCGCGATGCGGGGGGCCCCGGACCTTGGGGGCCCTCGGGCCGGGCCGGGCTAAAAAACTGTAGCTCCGATAAAAACGGAAAAATTTAGATAAAAAAAAAATAATGAAAATTTCTCTTTGAGAGGGCCCGGGGCCCTCAGGGCTCCGATAAAAACGGAAAAAAACAATGAAAATTTCTCTTTGAGAGGACCCGGAGCCCTCAGGGTTCAGGGATATACGGTATTTTAAAAATATTTTTTGTATGGTCTAATAATGGGGCCCGAAATAAAATTTGCGGGGGGCCCAGCTAAAAAACGTTACGCTAGTGATTTGGATACCAGATGGCTTAAATAGAAATGCCTGAACCCACAATATATATATTAATTACAACGGTTATCGTCTATAGTCTTAAGTGGCCTGAGTTGCCGAAAAGACTGTATGAATGTGTGTGTGAGTGTGAGTGTGAATGAGAAAAAAGTGTGAATGTTTAAAAAAAAAAAAAAAAATACATAGGCAAGAGAATGTAAAAAAAAAAAAAAATAGGGGGGACCGTGAGATATTTAAATGGTTTAAAGGGATGGATTTTATTATTTAATATATTTATGAGAAATCTCTTTGATTGAAGACAAAATATTATTTTGAAATTTTATTTTTTCTCAAAGGATTGAATTTTTTATAGATAAATATGCAGTCTTTTATTCTTATAGTTAAAAAAAAGTTTCGAATAAAATTTTATAAAAGCATAAAAAGATGAAATCAATCAATTTGGCAATTATTTCAAATGATGGGAGAGCATCAATTTGTTTTTTCTAATTCGATCGGGGCCCAGAGTGCAGCCAGGGAGCCTCGCTTCACTCTCGTCTAGGCTTTTCTTCTCGCGCAGATTCGCTTTTCAAAAAGTCGCTATATCTCTCTTATTTTTCGTTAGATTTGTGGAAAAATGCAAAACTGGTCTTTTCAATCAATTATAAAGCTATAGACATTTTTTTATTTAACTACGACCACATAAAATGGGGGTTTATTAATTGCCTTTTACATCTTCAAATTTTAACTGCCTCTTTCATTTTCTAATTATCCTAATTTATTGTTTTTTAATTAGGCCTAAATAAACACATTTAGGCCTTGATATTGATTGAATAACTTAGTATATAAAATACTCAAGCAAAACAATGAAATTTTAGTCTCAAAATATCCTCCGGTAGGCCTGGAAAGCCCCATATTTTCTCAATTTTTCTTGGGGCAAGGAGCTTTCTGGGGGGAGCCACGAGCCTTCTGGGGGGGGGGGGGGGGCAGGCCCCCCGGTACTCCCTAGTTACGCCCATGTTGACGATATTCTAGTACCCAGCCCCCTTTCACAGTTAGTCACATACAAGCAAACCTCATATAAATATATTATGTCACATCATAGATGGGATAGGGCCACTCAAACTCGTTTTAAATTTTTTCTTAAAATTGTTTTTTTAATAAATTTTCCCAAAATGTTTAAACTAAACATTTACCTTTGATAAATATAAATAAATAAATATAAATAAAATAAATTTTATCTGACACTTTCTAATATTAATTATATATACTCTGTGCTTTCTACACTTATATTTTTAACGGATTAAAAAAATTTCAAATTTATTTATTTATAAATAATATTATTTATTTATAATTAACTGCCTCTAGAGTGCCTCTCTAATTTCTAATTGGCCATTTTTTATTTCACCCCCTTCCCTTTAACTTTCTTCTCATCTCAAGAGAATATTCTCATTAAAAATATTTAATTAATGTAACTTTTTTATTTGTGAAAAATAAAAATATATTTTTTTAAATTTATTTCTATTCTAGGAAATAAGTGACGTCATTCGATTATTTGACTTAGCGCCGAAAGGTGGAATCACGTGAATGGAAATTTCCATAGAGTGAGAGAAAGTATATTAATTCATTATTTCATTTCAGAAAAATAAAATTAAAAGATTATCCAACAAAGACAGACAGACACTCTGCATTTATATAAATAAATATTTTTTTTCACAAGTTAATTTAATATTAGAATCAATTCTCAAAGTGGTCTTTCAGATTTCAAATGACCGTTTAACTAATGAGCCCATATGTGTGTGGGTAGAGGGAGTGATTATTGAGTGACGTAAGAGCGGGAAATTCTCAGCCAGGCAACACACACACACGCACGCACACACACATTATTCGAGATAAAGGATTGGAGAATGTGCAGAAAAATTTAAAGAAGACATCGATTATAAATTTGAAAATAGAAAAGGTAAAGCATTATTATATATATATAATATATTTTTTTTTATATAAATTCTTAATAACTTATATTAATATATATAAAAAAAAAAAAAACACTCAACAAATACCTTTAGGTTATAATCTGCTGATTAAACTACTTCTAGAGAAATAAAATATTTACATTAACAAGATTGAGAATTAATTAAAATATAAATGTTTCAATTTTGACATCAATTGAATGGAAAATAACAAATTGGAACCTTCCCGAGTGTGACAAATTCATTTTGATTTTTTTTTTTTTTTTTTTTTTTTTTTGCAATTCAGTATCAGTCAAACGATAGTTTTAAATTTTGCTGAGAGAATCAATATTATCGCAAAATTTAAAAAGGTTTGATCCTGGTCATGCTGAATAAAAATATAGATGAATATTTATTGTAATGTTGCCTGCTGACTGAATGATTTTAAATTTAATTAGCTTTTTTTTCATAATTATTCAGCGTTTTTCTTTTGGCATCTGAAATCAATTAGACCCATCTCTAATTAATTAATTTGAAATAAATTTTTTCGCTTGTGACGGGAAGTAAACTCTAAGCACAAGAAGTAATGTTTTGCCTCTGTCGGGATCAGCGGCTGGTTTATGGCCCTTAAAAAAGTAAATTTCTTCAGAAACTTTAAAGATCGTAAAAACTAAAAAAGAAATATTAAATACAGTATATAAAGTGGTTTGTAAATTTCAATATGCTTCTTAACACTTTAACTGGTGTTGCGAGGAGGTAAAACATTCGTTTCTGGTGCTAGGGGTCGAGGGTTCGCTTCCCGTTCCAGGCATTGTTGGATTTACGCTGCTATGCCGAATTTAGGCTCGAGGTTAAGGCGGCGAAATTGTAGAGAGAAAATTTTAAAGACTCTAATTTAGATAACGATTAAAATTTGAAATTCTATTTGACTCATTTACAGGGACGGCGCAACGGCTCCTCCTCTACGAGTTTGGCCCTATTAAAAAAGGTATGGGGATATTTTATTTAGCGAAAATATTTTTTACATAAATTAGATATTTTATTATAACTGCGGCAGTCCCTTGCCTTCCCTTTCCTGTAATCTTTAAATGATCCTCTTTGTTTATAAAGAAAGAAGAGAAATGTTTCAAAATTTTCAGGAAATTAAATAATTTTAAAGAATCAATATGATTCTAAATAAGCAAATAGCTTGTTTGAAAGTTATTAGAAGCAATTAATTAATTGGTAAAGTTTTCATACCTCTCTCTCTATTGACTCTGGATACATACATTTCATAGTTCAATATGAAGTTTACTTTAGAATTTCAGAGAATTCAAATTAAATCTTAGATGTTAGAGTGATCGATTTGAACATTTTTTCATTTAATCTAATCAATAGGTGAGAATATGATGTTTTTATATAAAATATTTGAAAATTCATATTGCCTGCTGAGAATCATAGTGGCGAGAGGCCGAAATTCAACAATTCGAGAAAAAGCGTTTGCAGGTTTTGTAAACATATACATTTAAATAGCCGAGGAACAAATGAATAGGCCAGAATCAATAGCAAAGAATGGAAATATATTTTCGCCACTTTGGGGCTCAAAAGAGAAAACGTTTTAACGTTTGCAAGGTAGGCTTAACTCAAAAATTGAATTTTCAGAATTTCGCCACTATTGTTCTCAGCAGGCATTAAACTGTATAATAATATTCAAGCCTCGATCAGACTAGATCTTAGTCAGGGTAAATGTTTTATTTAACAATTAAGGGTGATTTTTATTCTTGCTAGTGAATCTATTTCGTTTCGCATTAGACAATTCTGACCTGGGATTTGGATTAGGTTGATAAGCGTTCTGGGTAAATGTCGTTGTAAGTATCCAATGGCTCTCCGTAGGGCCGCTTCGTGACCTGCACCAGAATCCTTACTGGTTCTATCCCAACAGTATTCATTGCAGATATCGTTGTTTCCAGTGAGAATGCTGACCAACTGCACCATAAAAAAATATCAATAAACTTAATTCTTGATAAATAGTGAGGACTTTAAATATAAAATACCCTGTATAATTACCAAAATTGATAAAATATTTTGTTACAAAAAATATAATTACAATTAAATCCTAAAAGAAAAATAATTAGGCCTAGGATCTATATGTTTTTAATCATAATATTATATTCTGTATACTGTATATATATATATATATAATTATACTTGGGTATACTGTTTTATTCCTCAGTATTTTCAAGTAAAAATATTTGTTAGATCTTTGTTGATAATTAAAAATTTAATGTTTAATTACAAATGAATTCTTAATGGTTTCTAAATGGAAAATTTGATATAAAAATCAGAGGTTAAAATTGTTATAAAATTATAAATAATTATAAATTTGCCTATTTAATGTCTCTTAATACAGTTCATTCTTGATGATCAATTTGTATCAAAAGTTGGTCAAATTGAAAAATCTTTTTTAAGTAATTTTCAAGTATGTTCCCACTCTCTTTTGGATTTCCCTGGGGCGATTTCCAAGCATCTTGGGGAGCAACCAAAACTTGTAGGGCTTTTAAAAGTTTTTGTTCATTATGGCAATTGTCAAAGCACCAACCACGCGAAAAAATCTCTAATTTATAGCAGAAAAAAGTATTTATATATTCAAACATTAAAGTTTTTATGTTGTATAAAAATAAAACAGAATTACATAGTTAGCTCTGAAGGAGAAAAGATTCACTTGAGGATTTCTAGCAATGAAAAGAGCAATAAACACGTTTATATTTTTTTATAAAGGGAACAACATCCATAATGGCGATTTCGATTTATTTTAAATCTTTTAGTGAGGAACGGATGAAATGCATTATTTAGGAAGCTTTAATATCACCTAATATTGCTGTCTCGGTCAGCCATGCGGCTTAATAATACAAAAATTGTGATGCATGCATATTTCTCAAAACATCATAAATGTCCCATGTTCTGTATATAGAAAGAAATTAATATATATATATGGGTGATTCTACGCTATTTGGATTTTTTGTGTCCAGAAACCAAATATACTCTGTTCAATTTAATATTCATGATTTCCTTAGTTGACATTATTTTTGTATCTGTAATGATAAAGGCCAGAAGATATTTTAATTTTTTTGAGTTTTATTAGCACCAGAAGAAATATGTTACCTGAAGAGTGACACTATTGGCAGAATTGTGAAAATTAAGCTAGGAAAGTGACAGACAATTAACTATTTATAATGAAAGCTGAATTAATATTAAAAAAACATACATATTATAGCTATAAGATATTAAGGAAACAAAATTTCGTCCCTACCCGTGGGCGGGTATTTTCACTGACAGAGTTTTTTTTTATTCCATTTTTTGGCATCGAAGGCCATTTAGACCCCGTATCTATTTATTTCAATTGGATTGGTAGCTAAATCCAATTGAAATAAATTTTTGTCGCATTAGACGGGATGCGAACCCTTGAATTTGCCAGAATAATGACAGCCAAACTAATGACAAAACCACACATTACGTTAAAAAAAAACAATACGCGTCCTTCTTGCCAAAGTTTCGACGTAATTCATGACATTTACATACAATAAACATTGCATTGTACAAATGTAGAGTTAGGTAACGATAAAATATAAAGAGATTTACTTACCAGAATAAATATTGCATCGACTGGCCCAAACACACTTTATGACAATCCAACAATAACTAAAGCTATATTATTTGAATTATGCTCAACGCCGTTAGCTTGCTTCTTACTTCAGACTGTACTACGCCTGTTACTCATGGCCATTGTTATCCTTTGGCAGTTTTTATGATAAATTTTTATCTTTTAATTTTTCCAGAATAGATGACATTTTTAGGTCACGTGAAAACAAGTATTTTTTTTTATAATAACAATTACTTTTAAAATGTATTTTCATTAATTATGTTTTGGGGTTTACTTATGTTTATAATTATGGTAAAAAATATTATGTCAAGTTAATAAATAAATGAATGTCGAACAAAACTAGAAAAAAACTAGAAATGGGACACCCAGAATACTGACATTTATGACTATTTTCAACTATTAATTCCTAAAATGAAACAGTTATCGTGAATTGACTAAATGGCCCCAATAAAACACGATATTCTTTATTATTTAAGAATACAGTATCAATCATGGGCGTCCGCAGGGGGGGGGCAACCAGGCACTTGCCCCCCCTGGAAAATTAAAATGATACAAAAAAATGTATAAAACAAAAAAAAAAATACAAAAAAACCTTTCACAGTATACATCCACCTTGCCGCGGTGAGAAAGCTTTAAATACTAAGAGATGTATAACATTATTAATATCAAAATACGTTTTTTTTAACTTATCTGGAAGTGACTTGCCCCCCCCTGCAAAAAATCCTTGCCCCCCCCCCTGCAAAAAATCCTGCGGACGCCCTTGGTATCAATGATATAATTATTTTAACATATATTTTTTCCACTGACCAATAAAATTCAAATAGCGTAGAATCACCCATTTAATATATATATATATATATATATGTCGTAGACAGATCGTGAAATTAGACAGTTCATGAACTGTCTAGACATTTCATGAACTGCAGCCAGATCGTGTAATGGTCAAACAGTTACATGATCTGGCTAAAAATTTTAGACAGTTCATGAAATGCAATTGGGCCTTAGACAGATCGTGTAATGCTCGAGAATTACATGAAATGTCTAAATTTTTTAGGCAGTTCATGAACTGCCTAACAGCAGTTTTGCCGATCGTGTACTGTTTGTAATTTAATGCAATAAATCTAAAAAAAAAATTTTATTTTTTCGAAAATCAAAAAAAGGGCTTCTATAAGTTGTAGACATTTTAAATAGCTTTAAGTAAAAAAAAAATGAGGTAGATAGCTTCAAATTTGTGGCCGCTGGAATCTCCCAAAATTAGAACCGACGATTAGAATTAGACGCACACCTTAACTCAAGATTTACAAAGTGAGGAAGATTTGGAAAATATAGTAATCGATAATAATAATAATATTGAAAAAAATTGACTTTTTTCGAGATCTTTATTTGCTTTACAAACAGTACACGATCGGCAAAACTGCTGTTTGGCAGTTCATGAACTGTCTAAAAAATTTAGACATTTCATGTAATTCTCGAGCATTACACGATCTGTCTAAGGCCCAATTGCATTTCATGAACTGTCTAAAATTTTTAGCCAGATCATGAAACTGTTTGACCATTACACGATCTGGCTGCAGTTCATGAAATGTCTAGACAGTTCATGAACTGTCTAATTTCACGATCTGTCTACGACATATATATATATCACGTTTCAAGCCTTGAAGAAAATTCATACAATTTAATATTTATTAATTCAAATAGCCGCCGGGAGTTGAACCACTAATCTACCGATCTTTATTTTGCAAGGATATTTTTTTTGCAAAAATATTGAAATTTTTATAAAACTGATAAGAGCAGAAAAGATAAATCACATCTAACAAAAAGAAACTAAAATCACAAAAAAAAAAAAAAAAAACCGACGGGTTGGGCTTTTAAAAAAAACCCGAGTTTTTTTCCAACCTTGGTAAAGACACCCATGGGCGTCCGCAGGAGGGGGGGGGGCAACCAGGCACTTGCCTCCCCCTGAAAATTAAAATGATACAAAAAAATGTATAAAACAAAAAAAAAAATACAAAAAAAACCTTTCTCAGTATACATCCACCTTGCCGGGGTGAGAAAGCTTTAAATACTAAGAGATGTATAACATTATTAATATCAAAGTACGTTTTTTTAACTCATCTGGAAGTGACATGCCCCCCTCTGCAAAAAATCCTGCGGACGCCCTTGAAGACACCTATGTCCAATGATTAGGATAGAATGGACGGTGGGGGGGGGGGGCTACCAGGGGACACTTGGTGTACCAACAAACATACTCACAAAAATTATTAAATTATACAATATTTATTATAAAAGATATGGAAGCAGAGGCAGCCAAAAAATCTCTGAATGCTTAACCAATCAGCCTGAGACGTTTCGGTCTATTTATTATAAACCATCTCAGTCCATTCTAAAATATATTCATATAAATATAAAAAGTTGTTTTTTATTTAAAATAATAATGCGAAATGTTAATTTAAAATTATAGATATATTTGAAACTCGGACAAGCAACCATCATATTCATTTAAGCCCGAATTTCATTTTATACATAAACAATAGTGTTCTATTTTACAATAATGTATATTAATTATCACCTGACTAACTCTGAGCATAAATATACTAATTGTAAATAATTATAATACAATTATTTTAAGTAAAAAAACAACTTTTTATATTTATATATATATATATTTTAGAATGGACTGAAGATGGTTTATAATAAATAGACCGAAACGTCTCCGGATGATTGGTTAGGCATTGAGAGAATTTTATTTTTTGGCTGCCTCTGCATCCATATCTCTTTTAATCGACATACACAGCCACTACTTGCATCTCAACTTATACAATATTTGATTGTTGTATTATAAGATTAATATCTTTTTACTTTCTCTTATTTTAATCCATATTCTAAGGGTGGATAAAAGTTTAAATGTACCTTCCATGATTGATCAAAATCAATTCGCGTGTCCTGGCGAATTTTCTTTACAAGTTGCTGAGCTTGATAAATCAGAGAGTCGTCAAGTACACCATTTTCAGCCAAATTGAAACCTGAAATATATTTTTTATCATTATAACAAGTTTTATTATTATTATTATTATTATAACAAGTTGTTTAGACATTTTTCATGCCACAGGAAGAGAGAAGAGGGTTCTTTAAAAATTCCCTTTGATTAACTAGGAAATTCAAATATCAAGTATTTTATTTTTTAGAAAGAGATATTGAAAAAACTTTTTTAAAGGCTCAGATGAAAAGAGTTATGACGGTGATTGGTGTGCTTGTCATTTGCTGACAGCCTCTCAGTAATTTTATTATGAATATTCAATAAATTCTCTGAAAAGAGGGAAGACATAGAAAGAATAACGTTTTTTAATTAATTTTCCTTACAACTCTTCAAAATTAAAAAAAAAATTAAACATAATATTAAGCTATATTTTCAATTTTAATTGAAGAGAAAAATAATTTTTCTGGAGGTGAGAAAATCAATGTTTTTTTATTTAGTCACTGGCCTATTCTCCTATATAAAAAATTATAATTGTTTCCATTTTCATTAATGAACCAGAACGCGGGTTCGGATCCCAGGCAATCCGATGATTTTATTTAAGCCATTTGGATACCAAATGGCTTAAATAAGAATGCCTGGACCACCAATAGATATAAATAAAAATGGTAATCGTAAAAGTCTTATATGGCCGAAAAGACGGTGTGAATGAGAAAAAAGTGCGAGTATTTTTTTTTTGTTTGTAAAAAATAAAAAAAATGAGCCAGAAACATTGTCTATATGTCTGCGTGTATGTGAACAAAGTAACTCAAGAACGAAAAGAGCCAAGAGGTTGACACTTCATTTTTGAGTTAATTACCCCTTTGAGACGTGCCATGAACCTTTTGAGCAAAATTGCCCAAAACGTACTAGTACATTACTAAATAAGAAATTATATATAATAATTTAAGATATTATATATATCGTAAATTTATTAACGAATATTTATTAATTCATATACCCGAAAATATAAGGGTGTTAAACCAGGGATCCTCCAATTTATACTCGGAGTGCCCTTACCCTTACACCCTTATTTAACTTATATGAATTAATAAATATTTAATTATATAAAT
This sequence comes from Euborellia annulipes, assembly GCA_023213315.1. Classification (NCBI taxonomy): domain Eukaryota; kingdom Metazoa; phylum Arthropoda; class Insecta; order Dermaptera; family Anisolabididae; genus Euborellia; species Euborellia annulipes. Next base: position 41,895 of record JAKCPI010004893.1, read on the forward strand.
TTCCGTTTCGCGGCTCACATACGCTATATATATAATATCTTAAATTATTATATATAATTTCTTATTTATTAATTAATTAGATTTTGAGGTCGTCTCAATTATTCTATAATTCTATAATTATTGCTCCTGGTCAGTGGCGTCATTTGGGGGGGGCAGGGGGGGCATTTGCCCCCCCCCCAAGGGCTCTGATTTTTATAAAATTTTATATTATTCTAAATAAAATACTCCAAAATACATCTACGAGTATACAAATTGTACAAAATTAAACAATTAATTAAATTAAAAATGTTTTGGCCAAATTTGAGTACCCTTTTGTAAGTAAATTTTAAGAAAAAAAAAATGTTTGCCCCCCCCAAGAAAAAATTTGCCCCCCCTAAGAAAAAGTTGAAATGACGCCACTGCTCCTGGTTGACGAAGAAATTTGTGGCGCCGAATTTAGGTCCATTTCTTCTGATGACTAAAATTGCTTTCTGAGTTCACCAGAATGCCAGTCTGGTTTTGGTCTAGTGGTAAGGGCACTCCCGGCGGCCTACCCTTATTTTTTGGGCATAGGAATTAATAAATATTTAATTATATAGTACTTTACTAATGCACTTTTTTTCCATTTTCTCAAAATTGGCAATTGGCTCAAACGATTTTGATTAGAATTCATAAATAAATTTCTATTATAAGCCCAAGCTGACTCAAAGTTGACAAAGCAATGATTTTTTCAAATCTATTTCATAATTGGCCCCAATCCCAGCTATAAGGATAGTTATTATCGCAATAAAAAATAAAATCTTTCTAAGACCAGTAGTTATAAATAGAAAATTAAACCAAATTATAAGGTAAACTCCCGCAGTCATATGAAAGGAGAAATGGTTGTCATGGTAACAAGAAATAAATATTTTTATATTTTTAATAAATATTTAATACAAAAATGTGGTGTATAATTTACTAGTACTTTTTGGGCGATTTTGTTCAAAAGGTTCGTGGCAGGTCTAACATAAGAGGGGTGACTAACTCAAATTTGAAGTGTCAACCTCCTGGCTTTTTTCGTTCTTGAGTTACTTAGTTCACATACACACAGACAGACAGACTCACGAACAGATGTTGCGAAAACCACTTTTTTTGACTCAGGGACCTCAAAACATAATATCCATCAAAATCTCGACATAGAATTTTTGATATAAATCCAATATTCTATAAAAAATATATATAGGAAATGATGAAGATAGGGGCAGCCTGGTGGATATTATTGAAAAGGGTGAAGCTCTGGATCTATTTATTCACCCTTTTCAATATATAGGAAAGAGAAAGTAACATCTTTACCCCTCTATATTTCCTGAACCGTTCACTTTAGCGTGATTATGTACTAGACCATTTTTGTTTGTAATTTAATTTATATTATTTTTGTATAGATGAATTTTTGCGGGAAACCGCAAAGTTTTCGAGATATTTGCGAAAAACCATCATTTCACCACTTCCCGTAAAATAATTCCCCGCAATAAACTGAAGCTCAAAATAGTGTAACTTTTTATTACATACTACGGAGAGGGGATAGAACAATTTGGCGTTGGAGGGAAACTCTTTTTTTGGATGTTGGAGTTTGCCCGTTTTTGAAGCTAGTAATTGCACTGTACTATAGGCTATATTACCAAAATTAAGTAATAAATTATGATAATCGAGAAAAAATAGAATTTTTTATTTAGAACTTAGAATAGATTATATTTCAATTAATATCTATGATTCCAATATCCTGAAAATGATGTTTTACTCATGGCTGGTAATACAGTAATATATATCCAAATGATTTATTAGAATGGCTGGCATTATTTACGAGAAGCCCCACCTGCTAGGGGGCTGTCGACTTCTGCGGTTCCTCTTGCATATCCTATCAGAGCTGGGTTGAATTCCTTCAGGATGTTTGGCAATGTGAGATATGTGCGCCAGGTACCTTCACCTCCTACAAAACCACAATCGGATTAGTCAAGCTGAATGATATTATATTAATAGGACCATGCAAGAGGTTAGTTGCCTCTAGTAAGTAAGCATCCACAAAAATGAATAAATTCGACAAATAGAATAAAAATTGAAAAAAATAAACAATGAATTAATGAATTGGTTTTTAACCAAACAAAAACACATAATTTCTTGAAATAATCACACCTTTTTTATCACTTTCTGAAGTTGTTAATTGTTATAATTACTATTTTCCCCATTGGAAATATATGTGGGAGAATATTTAAATCTAGAATTAGGCCTTTTTGGCTTAAATAATTCAAATTCAAATAAGAAGGTCTCTTTTAAAGTATACTGGAAAGACGAGGGATCGCAAGGGCACCCGGTCCAAATATATCTGAAAGTTCGAATACAGGAAAAGGGGCGAAATCAGTCAAAGGCGGCGCTGTTTGTTAAAAATTATTAATACAAAAAGGTCAATACAATGTGAAAATATTCAAATCAAATGACTACTGAAATAGCAAATTATTCATTTGGTGACACACTTCTTCCAGAATGACACAACTCTTTAATATATTATAATTTGGCAGAGTTCTTTATGAATTTCGTGCGATCTCATTTTTGACGATTGCTCAAAGAATCAGCGTTTCCCAAACTTTTTTTCATGACCTGTTTATTTTATATTTATCCTTTTTGACCCATTAAAATTTTTTTTTTTTGAATTAGAAATAACAAATTTTAATTCATAAAAATTTTATATTTAGGCCTATATATTGTTTTAGCAAAAAAATTTGCTAAACAATTCATAAAATTTTTTAGAGTTTCTTCGCGAACCGGCATTTTGGAAACGCTTCTATAAATTAAGATGCTAATAAAAGGTTCTTAAACTGAGGTCCGAGGTCCCCCAGGGGTCAGCGAAGTGGTTGCTGGGGGCCCGCAAATCAATTCTAATTCAAAAATTCAAATATCCAATACACCAAGAAATTTATACTGATTCAAAAATCAAGTTTGAAGGGTGACATAAAATGCTTACAGTTAGAAAGGGGTTTGTGAGGAAAAAAAATACAATAGGTAGTCCGCGAACTACACAACACATAATTCTCTCGCATCTCTTTGACGGGATCGAAGCGTAATTGTTTTTTTTTTTTTTAACACACTACACACTTTTTTCCTCTTCACACTCACACTCCCACACATACAGTCTTCTCGGCAACTCAGGCCATATAAGACTTATTACGATACTTGTATTTTTTTTTTTTTTTTTTTTATTTACGATACTTGTATTAATAATAGGAGTTAATAATAGGCTATATATGGTCGATGATTCAACCCTCACCACATCCCTACAGTTACTAGATCAAAAGAAGCGTGTCTGCACTCTCTCTCTTCTATAGGTATTACCATGGTCAATGCTCTGCCGAATTAAAATCATTTATTCCACCCAATGCAACATATACACGGAACACAAGAGAAGCATCGTCCCAGCATCCCTATGCTGTTCAGATCAGGACTAATAGAACTATCTTCCTTTAAGCTCGAGATTACTTGTCGGTATTTGGAGCAGATGGTACGCTGTAGGGGGTAATAAAAGACAAATTTTTTGGTTTGGCTTTTATTCGGGAAACTTAATTTTGGCCGACCAATGTGTGCACTAGTAAATTGGTTTCGGTTTCGAAGGAAAACATTTTCAAGGCCTGAAAATGAAAATACAATTTGTTCTTACATCGCAAAATCGAACTAGTCTATTCCAATCTTCCTTTGTCCCCATGACCTCCCGTGATTGGAACAAGCTCCCTGCGTCTATCTTCCCCAAAACCTACAGTCTTCAGACTTTCAAGTCTAATCTCAACACATCTTCTCAGCTCCCGCATTTGAGTTCCCCTTTTATGCTTCTCCTTATGTTTTTATTTTCTTCCTGGCTGCATGTGATCATTATAGGTCTTTGGGCCTTATGCACCCATTCCAAAAAAAAAATAAAATATATTGGGGGTCGAGGCATATTTATTTAAGTCATTTGATATTTAACTGGCTTAAAATCATCGGACTGCCTGTGGTCAGGACCCGCGACCCTTGGTAGAGAAGGCCAGCACGCTACCAACTACACCACGGCCCGAGGGCTATGTGTGAGAGTTGATTAAAATGTATTAAAGCTCTATAAATAGAATTTGGGGGCTGTGAATATATTTGATTTAAGTAAGGGCTGGTTCAGCCAAATAAAAAGCCTTTATGTGCTTCTCGACTCTAGAGAGTTTCAAAATATATTTAATGTCTCATCATCGGTCCATGGAGTACTTCGTTGAGTTGGTCACCGAATTTCATGATCAGATGTTTTATATTCATTATAAGCTGTGCCATTAGTAGAGCTGCGAAGTTTCAAATAAATAAGATTTGGTGGCTGTAATTTATATGAAACGTCTCCGAAATCGAGAGGCACATAAAAGCTCATTATTATTTGGCTGAACCTGCCCTTACTTAAATCAAATATATTCACAGCCCTGAAATCCTATTTATAGAACTTTAATACATTTTTATGAACTCTCACACATTATTACGCTTCGATCCCGCCAAAGAGATACGAGAGTACTTAGAAACTTAATGATCTATAAATGTATATATATCAATAGATAGATTGAGAGAGCATTGAAATTCATTCTAGTGAGCGCCAAATATTTTTCAAAATGGAAATAAAAAATATCCTTTGATAAACTTTTTCTATTATAATTAAATACTAAACAAAATAGTAAGACCTATGACCTCCACTAGCGGAGACTCCACGATAGTTGTTTCTAGTATCAGCCTCGGAATAGGCCAAAGCACCATTTGCAGCTGTTAATGAATCCCCAAGAGCTGCTACTACACCAAAATCAGAAGGTCTAAGTCGATGCACACTTAAAGCAGGTTTTGATCGTTTTCCAACAGCGCAGGGAAATGATCTTGAAGATGGAATTGGGTCCTGGCTCCTCTGTCAAAAAATAAAAAATCGTTTTATTAAGCACATTTACATTTAATGCTCTAAAGTTAAAAAATTATTCAAACTTTTAGTTAATTTTCAGTATGTTATTTAAATGTCAATTTGTTTTAAAGATGAGCGAAATAATTATTCAAAATGATTTTAAACATTCATGTCCCAAATTGATTAAGCGTTAGAATATGAGAATCAATTTCAAACGGAGGATGAGTTCTTTGAATAATAATAATTTTTCAAGAATTAAATGAAATTTTTAAAACATTCTATTTCTGAGTTTCTTTGTCAGAGCTTTAATGTTATACTAGCCAAAAGTGAAAATAGTCTTGATATTTCCTTTTGGTTCAAATCTTTATATATTGGTAACTTAAAGAGTTAAAGGATCTAAATACAGTAGAACCTCGATAAGTTAAAGTTCAAGGGAAACGGTTAGAAATTTGAGTTATCGAGTTTTTTACTTATCGAGAGTTGAAGTTAGAGAGGTTATTGAATATAATTTTTAACGTACCGAGGTTTATTGACTTTGGGCACGTGAGTGAAAAAGGAATTTCGTTTGATCTATTTGTTTATTTAGAATAGTTTAGTTAAATATAAATTAAATTAATAGATTTATTTATTTACAAAAAAATCAGTAATTTTTTTCTGCTTCATGTATTTTTGATTTTCTGCATCAACTATTTTTTCGATGATATGTAAAGAAATACTTTAAGTTATAGAGGTCACCAAAATATTATTTTAAGTTATCGAGGGCTATGGTCAAAATATTTGTTTAAGTTACAGAGGTTTTGTTCTTTAAGTAATAGAGGTTTTACGCTGTCAAGGGAAGGGAATTGAAAAAAATTTTTAAGTTACGGAGGTTTTGAACTTAGCGAGGTTTAACTTATCGAGGTTCTACTGTATATGTTCGCGTAAATTCATAAAGACGTCGAGCTGGTTTAGTTAATTAATGATGGTTATGTTTATTATGAAATTTTTTTTGGATAGTGCGTTCGTTTATGATTGAGTCTGACAAACATGCAGAGCTGTCCTCCGGACAAGGGTTATATCCCACTCCATCGTGTAAGAGTGATACTAAAGCAATGAACTAACAGAAGGTGCGGAGCTTGGAACAACGCAATGGCAGAAGTTTCTGATATTTATTTTTCATGCATCTCTTCCCTCTTTGAAGCACTACTCAAATTCATGGTTTCTAAAGTGACCGTCTAACACAGGTGGCTGTCCCTGCAAAATTTCGGGCGGCTGGACGATTACTCCACTGAGAAATTTGAATCCACTATTTTATTCCAAGATTCCCTGCAAGTTCCGTTCGCTTATAGTAACACTCACATACTACTGAGCAGGGCGTAACTATCGCACGAGGGAGGGTTTGGAAGTTGGCTTTATTTTCCCAAGGATTCACAACCATTCTTCTGTCCTCGCCCCATTCCCGCGATGCGGGGTCGGCCGACCTCACTCAGGGAAGAGGCAGACATACAAAGAACTGAAGGACTGCCTGTCCCAGCTCCGGCAGCTCTTGGTCGCCATTCACGTACCCACAAGATGTGGGCCCCTGAGCGAGATGCATAGCCACTGATTATTTGAAAAATAAAAAAAATCAGAATTCTGTTAAATTATACGCCCTGGTAGCCCTCGGGCTTGGTGAAGTGGCTAGGGTCCTGGCCTCCTATGCCAAGGGTCGCGGGTTCGGATCCCAGGCAGTCCGATGATTTTATTTAAGCCTTTTGATACCAAACGGCATAAATAAGAATGCCTGGTCCTCAATATATGTAAATTAATAAATTAAGTTAAAGTCTTATATCCATATATATAATTACAGAATAAAAGCTTTTTTCATGTATAATTTTTTTATTCGGGAAGAGGATATAAAAATGATTATTCATTAAATTATAGGGCTACTGTAGCTTATTCTAAAAAGTTTTTGTTGCTACCATATTTTGAAGAAAAAAAATATAAATCCATATTTCCAAAGTGTAAATATAAAACTTATTTAATAGCTATTCAAACAAATAACTTTTCTAAGGGTTAAAAAGTTTCTTAATAAACCAGTGAATCAATTTCTTGTTAAATAAAATTGAAATAAGAAATGCTTCATGAATTCATTTTTGTTAAAGAAAGATTTCAATTTCTATTGGGAGTGATCTCCCAACTTATTAAAGGAATAGCTACTGTATATAATGGAGGAGAGTTTTAAAAAAATGATTGATTTCTATATTAATCATATACTATATTAAAGGATCTGAGAACCAAAAAAGTTGGAAAACTTCTTAATTAAAATTAAATATAGGCCTACAAATAACCGACTGTTTAATTTATATATTTAATTTTAATTTCAAAATGTTTCAACGAGAACCAACGGTCGAAAATTTAAATCTTGGGAAAACCAAGGAGGAAAACTTCTAGTTTAAAGTCAATGTGACCTGAGAATATGAAGAGACTAAAAAAAATCTTATTGGCTGAAAGAAAAACAGAAAATTTAAATAACTTCTGGTTTAGTTAATTTTTTGCTTTGAGTAAATATTTATAAGGACGAGCTAATTAACTTGCTATTTCCTTTAAACTATTTTTACTTTATTTATCTTGATTCTCCAATTATACATTAATGACATTAAATTATTCAATTAAAATGGAAACAAATTTTCTTAAAAATATTAATTAAAGCAAAGTAGTTGTTTTTTAATTGATGATTAAGTCAGGAAGTCACCTTTAAACCTGGAGGAGTGAATCCCAACCGGATGGGTAACAACCTCAGTTGTTTGGGAATTTCTTCAAGAGCTGGCCTAATTTCCTCCAAGGCTTCCCAAAATCTCTGATGTCGCTGTGATGAGTTCTGTTTTAATAAATTAGAATTTTGTTCATTTGAAGAATTATCCTGGTTGCTGTCATCTTTTGCCGTAATCGCCAAAGAACATAGTGCAATTTTTATTGAAAGAAGTAGCAGATGTCTGGAAAATAAGACGAATTAATTAAACTTGATTAAATAAATGGTTTTTAATTTTTCGCCTTACTTAATTAAAATTATAATTATTATCGTTTGAATTTTTTCGTGCCAAGTCCCTTGATGAGTGAAGTTTTATTTTTAATTATTTTTTTCGGCACTAGGCCAAAGTCGGGGGATTCAGCCCCAACAAAAAAAAAAAAATTGTGGAAGTGAACTATTGTATTTCTAAACAACTGAGGTTGTTATTTAAACAAGATAGATGAATATTAATCTCATTATTAAAGAATTATTATTTTTTTTTGGTATCCAAATGGCTTAAATAAAATCGGACTGCACAGGATTCGAACCAGCAACCCTTGGTATAAAAGGCCAACACGACTAAGTAGTCAGAGCCGTAGTTAGCAATATGAATGAATGATGTTGAGCAGAGGTGCAGTCAAAAAGAGAGCAGAGATCCTCTTTTTGGGTACAACTCTCTTCATTCAATTAAAAGTATATGTTGTATATGATTTTTGAATTCTAAATGACAGCCAAGCAAACAAACGGTTCTTTTATTATTATATGTGTTTTCATGTGTCATTTCCTTGCAAAGTGTAAAATTCATGGCAAATTCAATGACGTCTATTTTTTCTATTTCTGTTATTTATTTATACTAAATTTTAGGTAAGGTAGAGCTTATTAAATAAACATTGAATGCACGTGTTATTCACGTCCTGTCAACGAACGGATGCAAAGTTACATGTCTGATCTTAAAAATATTTAGCAATTTTCAACTTAGGCAGGAAATAATATTTTATAAGAGTGAAATAAATTATTCCAAAAATTAAATTGCTTAATATTATCTAATAAGATTGTTAAAATTAAGTTTTCCTACTTTTACTTTTTGCCTATTTTCTTTATTGAATTAATTATGAAATGGTTTAATTTTTCGTTGAAATATTTGAGATCAATGTAATTAATAAGGTCGCTAAAAATAAAAAATAAAAGTATTCAGATAAGGCCATCTTCAGTTCCTATGAGAAAATTGGCAAACTCAATGAATACACCATTGAGATGCATTATAGAGTTATTATAAATAAACAATACAAATTATGAAAATAATATTATTATTATTCCGAGTGCCTGCTTGAGGATTTGTTTACATTTTTCTATACATTTCCTATGGGAAAAATCGTAACTTTAAGAATTAATAACTCAAAAAGTTATAGGTATTTCGGGATGAAAATAATTTTCCTGTAATCCCTAGAAGGGTCTTTATGCATATAAAATTTCATTTCAAAATTCCAACTGGTAGTTGCCTCAATAGAGCTTGACAGACAGACAGACGAACATTAGCTAATTATATATGGAGTCTTAGCATTAGTGTGTCAAGCGCCAAAAAAATTAAGCACGGAATATTGTTTCAAATGCTATAATTAATAGTATTTTTTATGAAATATGTCCTAAAAAAATTTTTTATTTAATGTTACTTGCACAATTGACAAAAAAAAATGATATATAATCTAATCAAAACAATGTAAATCAGAAAAAACTTTAATGTTAATTTTCTCAAATCTCGGTAGCTGGCGCTTGACACACTAATGCGTATCAGGGTCCATATATAGATTAAAACAAACGGATTTATATATTCTTTGGAAGTAAAAAAATATTCAGTTTCTGAACGACTTCCAAAGGAGCATCTTCCTGCCATCTTTATATATTCTCCTCAAATTGTAAGTTTATATTTATTTAAATGTTATTTTATTTTCTTGATATTCACCATTATCAAGAATTTTCACCTTAAGAATTAAATCAATAATAAGATATTTCTTAAAACTCATTAAAACTAAAGATAGGCGATAATTTGTTATATGTGTATTCTTAGCAGACTGTCTTGCACAAATACATTTTTTTTTTTATATTTATAAATATGCCTGAATAATTTCATCCTTAATAATAAATATTTACATACTCTAAGTTTTCGTTTAATTTCTATTTGGCCTTAGTTGCTGAAAACTTTAAAATATTATTAAATATAAAATTAATAATGACACTTAACCTTGTTAGAAATCTCAAGGGCACCTTTGGCATTCATTAAGAGGATAATGCACTTATTAATAAATGCAATCGCTTGCAGATAGCTTCCAAAGCCGGATAACAAAAGTTCAAATAAATTACTAATGAATAAAAAGATCTCAAAATAAATAAAAATAAAAATTAACTAATTGTATTTTTTACAGGAATTAAATAAAGAAGATATGTTGCCAATATAAAGGGATAAATTTAAAGCCGATGATGGTCCAGCAAGATTTTCATCTCAAAGGTAGCCAACATCAAATTATTTTCTATTCTAATAGCCAAATAAAGTCTTGAATTTGCGTCAAAAGGGATCAAGTTTATTTAAAAGGACAGCAATTACTCTAGATAAATATTTGATTTGTCAATTGAATTTACACACTTGCGATTTATAGGGGTTCCGGTGACTAGTCTAAATCGAATGTTGACAAAAGTTAATCTTGCAGTGGGTTTTTAATTAAATGACTATATAAATAATTTTAATTTGATTGATTAATTTGTCAAAATTTGAAAAAATGATAGTTGCTTACCTGTACACATGCATTATCTCACAACAAGTTGTTTCCCTAGCAGTTAACACTTAACTAAACTGAATAAAAATAAACACAACACCACTCATTAACAAATAAAAAACCGAAATATGAACATTCCCAAGCAAATATAAATCACTATGATTTCCACCGGATAATTATTTAGAAAGAAATATTCAATTTCTCAATAAAATTAAAAAAAAAAAGCACTTGTTTTGCAATTGTTCTATTATTTGAGCATAATGTTGTATAAGAAGAGGGGCGAGTGGTTCGTTCCGGCAAGACGCCCAACCAAGTGTTAATGGTCGGAGTGACGTTAAGCCTCCACATTTTGACTGACGATGACGATCGTATGTCTGAACGATGACGACCTTATGCCAATTCATTTTACGAATCCACCGGCACTGCGACCCACTTTGTACACTTTCAACACCCGAAGACTTGAGCACCTGGTCCAAGGACTACCGATTATAAATGTTGTTGGCTTCTCACTATCGTTTAGTAATCGCTTGAATTGTCTTGCTTGAATTCAGATATGCATAAAATATAAATTTTTTTTTAAATAGATTCTAAAAACAAAAAAAAATTTATGACTTTATAACTTAATGATTATTTTATGAATGAAGAACATATAATTCTAAAAATAAAGTGAAGGTCAATGTTATAAGAATATAAACATAAATAAAGGGAAGGCCCAAACTCTCCCTTGAGGGGGAACATTTTTTGAAAAATCATCTCCCCCTCCTCAACCCAAGGAACTTGAGGTGGCGAAACTTTTTTTAAACGAAAATAAATATAATTTTTTTATTTATGGGTAAATTATTTGTTTTCGACGCTTTAGGGGGAGGGGCAACTCCCACTGTTGTAAACTTAAAATTAAACCCTACGAACCCTACAAGCGAATTTGCTCTACTCTGGTCCCCATCTAAAAAAAAGAATATCCAAACCGAAAATAATCTATATATATATTTGCGGGGTGTTCGTTTGTCTGTTTGACCAACTTACTGTTTGAATTTTAATTGAAATTTTGCTGTCTTATACGGGACGTTATGGGGAGTCCAGGAAAAATACTGGAGTCACCAAATTTTCAAACTGTAAGGCTCAAAAAATTCCTGAGGCATTGCGTTTTATCTCTCCCTCCGCAAGCTAGTTCTTTATAAAAAGTTATTTTGGGGAAAAAAACTAGAAAATTTAAAGTAAATACCAGACGTAAGAAAGATTTTAAATCTAAATTTTTTAAAAGAAAGGAGAAAAAAATTGAGATGGAAGAGAAGTATAAAAATAAATACCTTAAAACAATACTGTATAGTTGACAATTAAAACTAGTTGGTCATTTATCCTAATTATAATAATATCAATTAATATACTTGGTTTCCTCACTCCAAGCAAACTGTTGATTTCAAACGTTATTATGTCTGGCACGTGCAGATTCCTTTAGCTTTACTTCTCTCTCATTCTTTCTCACTCAGTCTCTGGGAGTTCAAGACTTTGCCTCTAGAGGAGCAGTTTTCATTCGAGAAGGCGCGATCTACAATGCGAACTATTGGATTATTAATACCAGAGCACGGTCGGATTACTGCAATTTTGTCGGTGGCATAGGCGCCGGAACTGGGGGGGGCAAGGGTACATTGCCCCCCCCCTGGCATCCTATAGGAGGGGGCAGAGGGGAGCAATATGTCTTCTTTTATTTCATATATTTTTAAAAATGATACATTTTTACTTTTTAAAAGTAAAATCTTTTAAATTAAAAAAAATTAAAAGAGTAAGAAATTCATTTTTTCCAAAAATTTTTGATAAAAAAACTACCAAATTTTTTAAAATTTTAATTTTATTAAAATTGTTATTTTTAAAATTTTTAAAGCTTTATAGTAGATTTGTTTTTGTTTTATACTATTTGAACATATTAAATTATTTTAATTTTCTAAAAAAAAATTTTTGCCCCCCCCTGATTCAAATTCGTTCCGGCGCCCCTGGTCGGTGGGGCAGTTTTTTTTTTATATTTAAGGTCTTTTTCGGCATCGGAGGCCATTTAGACTCCGCCCCTATTTATTTAATTTGATTAGTAGCCAATTCAATTGAAATAAACGGGGCGGGATGCGAACTCAGTGGGGGCGATTGGTTGGAAGGCCCCTCTGGGGGATGAAAATTTTTTAAAATAATACCTTCAAATACTAGCACCGTTAAGGTGATTTGAGACTTATAATTGATAGTTGAAAATAAATTTAAAAATATATTTTAGACAAAAAATTATAATTTTCTTAGATGACTAGTTTTTAAAACTTTTTCAATTTTTTTTCGGAGGGGGCATTCGCTCCCTCCGCCCTCCACTACCCCTTTAATCCGTCCTTGTACACCAGGGCTGACGTCAAAACATTATAACTTGAAAGGCCAATTCAGCTGCGCTAAATAAAATTGGGAATATTAATTTTTGTTTGTTTTTTCAAGAAATTACATTTCCATATCATTAATGAATATTATGATTAGAGACCGGACAAAAAAGCATAAAAAAATGGAAAAAAAGTGCTTAAAAAAGCATAAAAATCTTGAATAATAAGTTGTTAAATAAGCATAAAAGTTGAAAAAAAGCATCTAATAAGCAATTTTTACTCATACCAATGGCGTATACAAATTTTTTTTTAAAGAAAAATTGCGAAAAATTTTGTTTTTGCGGAAACAAATTTTTTCACCCTGATGAAAAAATTTTTTTTCCAGGGCTATATTTTTTCGCACTGCGGGGTTTTTGAAAATTTTTTTTTTTTTTTTTTTTTTTTTGGGGGGGGCCTCCCCCCCCTTATATACGTCCCTGGTGTATGCGTGTGTGAATGGGAAAAAGTGTTTTTTAATAAAAAAAAAAAAAAATTATAAATATTCGTAAAATAAGTTCAAATAAGCACGAAAAGGAAAAAAAGCATGAAAACTCAAAAAAAGCAAAAAAAAAAAATGCAATCTCAATACACTTAGTTTTTCCTAATTCGTATAGAAATTAAATATCTAATGGTTGCTTATAAAATTGAGCAATAAGCATTTTGCTTAAAATCCGGTCTCTAATTATGATAAATGAATTCATTGGGTGTTATATTATCAGGTACAAGCCCTCAGGAGAGGAGTTTTTTAAATCTTGAGGAATTTGTAATTTTTTATCTGATAATAAAATAAATAAAGAGAATTATAGTATTTTGTATCCACTGGGGGGGGGGGGCATACTAATTTGCATCTAATTCTAAAATGTTTTCAAACTTTTAATAAAAGGAATTAAATTTTTTTTTTCAGATAGTCCTTGAACTTTTGAGACAATATTTTTCGGACTCAATCTCCAGATGCTGTATTTTACCTAAACAGGCATCATCATACAGAACGAGACTTATATAAAAAGTTGGAGGGGTTATTATTACTTTATACACTAATGATGGACATTACTCTTCGAGTCAGCTGGTAATTTTTTTTCTTAAATTAATTTTCAATAAAACAAATTTGACTTTCTATTGCCTATATTATATTTTTAATATAGAAAGCATTGTTTTTTTTTTTTTTTTTTTTTTTTTTTTTATATAGGCTAAGCTGAAATAGTGTTTTAGCGAAACTTTCCAAAAATGTATTACATTTTATTAATTACTGTCGTTTTCTTTTCTTTCAGTTCCCGGTCTACTTTCATGAGATTGATTTGACTTCTGCCCTCTCTTCTGGAGTAACAAGTGAGCCTCGCTTCTGCTGCAACAATTCTTTTCGAGTAGCAACTGATCTTCTCTTCTAGTCTTTCTACTGACCTTCTCTTCTCAAGGAACTTGAAGTAAGGCCAGCGATTATATTAAAGGAGACTCAGATTTTTTACAGTTTAACTAGAGTTGAGCTCTTCTTAAATTTTTACAGTCAAAAAGAGTCAAGTGATATTCTTTTAGAAATTTTTAATAACAGCGCTAGTTTGATGTTAAAATTAATAGAAAATATATCGATATGATATTTAGGCCAATCTTAAAAATTTGAAAAAATATTATAAACCATTTAGTTGGTGATATTTTTTTTTCAATTTTCTAATAAAGGAACAATATATCATTACAATATTATGTTCTTTAAATTAGATTAACTTGAAACTATGTTCTCTTACTAAATTTTTCCAAAAAAATCACCAAACTTAAGTTGACTGATGACAATTTTAGTTCTTCAACTCAAGTGAATCTGTAATGTAAGATGATAAAAAAAAACAAATTCTTTTTACAACAATAATAATTTCCAATCAAAGATAAACTTAAAAAGTTTAATATTTAAAAATAAAATTTTTTTTTAGATTTTGATCAATAGTTCAGAATTAGCACATATACACACATACTCAGACACATATATTATGTAAGTCATTTGGTTCCCAACTTATTTTCAATTATAAACCGTTATTTATTCATTTTTGTATTCATAAAACGGATAAACGAAAAACGATTAACATTTTCAAAGACAAATTATAATTCTATTACTTTAATATTAAAAATAATTAAGAAATTTACATTTTTCTTCTGAACGGCAATATCTTTAATTTTTCATATTTGCACTTGTCCATCGTGATGTTGTAATTTATATTTAAATAAAAAAAAAAAAAAAAAATCAGATAAATAAATAATAAATTTAATTTTTATATAAAAAAGAACATCTCGTGGTGCAATTGCAATGCGCGGTGGTTGAGAACCCTGATTTGCAACTTGGTTATTTTCATTTTTTTACTATAGGCCTATTCTTTTATTAAAGTTCATTTATTTTTAATTAGAATTTCATCATTTACCTAAAACTACTAATTTTTCTAAATAAATTATGTAGATTTCTATTTTTTTCCGAATCATTCTTATACCGTGTGATTTTTTTTATATATAAATAAAATAAAAATTGTAATAAATAAAGAAAAAAAATCAATTTATATATAAAAAAACAAAATTATAGATATTTGAAAATTTTATAAAAATTGATTATAAAATTTAATAATTTTCAGTTCAAATGAAGTTTAAAGATGAAAATAACTCTCTCAATCCTCTACCTCCCTACCCTTCCTCTCAAACACTCACACACACATAGGTATTTTAGGCCCCAAACTCTCTTCCTCTTTAGGTTAGGTTTCCTTGCTGCCTTTCTGCGAGATCACCAAGTCGTCAAGTTATAAGGTGTGTTCTGCCATTCTGGCAAACATTTAGCTAATAGGTAATGAAGAAAGGGTGGGTTTTTAGCTTCAGGGCTTCTCTTTCAGTGTATTCTTCGAGCGATTCGATGGAAATGGAGGATGGAAATGAAACAAGGTATTTACATGCCCTCTCTATAGAGTAGGAATGGACATAAGGCCTATTTAGATTTTTTAATTCTTTATTTACTAACTAAAAATTATATTTTTAATCAAATATTCAAATTAAAGAAATTTCATCAAAAAAGTTAAACAAATTAATTAATGGAAGCAGCCATTTTTAAACTACACATACACATAATAAAGCTTTTAATATCAATATATACACAAAAACCAAAACTAAACAATTTTGCTACAAAATTTATTAATTGGCTGCAAATATTTTTACCAATCTGAGTCTCCTCTTTATTTTTAATAAGCAGATCCTGTCATCGATGATGAAGGGGACGGTTTCTATAAATTTAAATTTTTAATTTTCAAAATTTGTTTTTAAGCTTGTTAAAATTTGTTTTTGTCAATTTTTAATTTCGAAGGTTTTTTTTTCAACTCCTAAATCCTCTCAGATCTGCTTATTTTTATTATTTTTATTATTGCTTGCGAAAAACGAGTAAAGTCAAGTAGTCTAAAAAAAAATAGGAGTTTCAAATGCTTAAAAGACAAATTTAGAGATTCAGTACAAATAATAATTTAATTTTATTTAAAATTAATAAAATTAATATTTTTTATTTTGTTTGAAAAATTTCTTCGAAAGTAGCTATCTTGTAAATGTAAAATGTTCAATTTTATAATTAATTAAGAATTTGATTTATATATAATAACTCCATTGTCTCTTTACTCTTCTTCCGCAAGCAATACTTATATAAGTAAAAATTGTAAAAAGCAAAATAAAAATTAAATTTATAGTTATCATATTTTTTACATTTTAAGTGCTTAAGGTTGTTCGGATAGTACATCGTAAGTCATAATAGAATCTAAATTTTTTTTTAAATAAAATTAAAAATTTGAATGCCAAAATTCCTTATTATAATTTAGTCGTGACCTATCATAGTTTATAATTGGATTAAGTTAATAATTTAATTACCAAAAATAATAAATGAATGACTTTTGACTTGAGCAGTTTTTCACGTAATATAGAACTGGCAACATTGCATTCATCAACTATCTATTTTAAATCTTAAACGCCTTAAATTTTATTTTATTTAATTTATTACAATGTTTAATGCAAATCAGTTTAAACACAATGGACGATTTGCGAGAAAAAGTATCTTAAAATTGAAAAAAAATATGTAACTAACATCAAGTATTTTATGCGACGTTGCCAGGCTGGTCTGACTCTCGATGCTTCCTTATTTTTAAATATTGGCGACTGTCATTTTGGAGAATTTTTTGACTTTCTTGTTAAAATATCTTTAAAAGCGGTCGGCAGAAACTTTTGATTTTATTTTTAACATATTCCTCGGAAGTGAATTAATAAAATGTAAGTTTTTTTGTTTTTGTAAATGATGCATATATGGGCTATATAATTCGATATGTGTGAATTTCGTCGTTATTCCCCATAGGCTACATGTTAAATTTCAATTTTTTAAAAATTAATTACACGATAACCCTGTGTCAGATCTGCTTCAAAATTTTATTTTATACGTATTTGATAGTGATTAATAACATATTAAAAAATTAGCTTTTAATCAGTTTAAGTGCTTTAATGTCCGAACAACCTTAAATGGTTTATTTGAATTATATATACAGTCAGTCCTTGACTTAAGTGACTGCTAATTAAAATTTTGTAATTTTCCCTAGTATAAAATTTATTTAATAATTGTTTCACAATGGACCTACTGTATTTTTTTATTTTGCTTTATATATTTCAATTGTTGTTAGAATTAAGGGACATTATTTTTTTGTAAATATTTTTTGTAAACTTGAGCTCTCTCGGATTTCCGTTCGCTAGAAAATCAGCATGCAATCAAAAATCACTGTTTACCCCCGTTAGGCAGTCTAGAGTTTGGAAGGAAGAGACGAGTTCTTGTTTTTTATTTTATTTTTTTATTTTTGATATAACTCAAAAACCGAAACTTGTCATGTTTCATTGGATTCTTGATTCTGATCACATTGATTTCGAACAGCAAGTGAATATAAAGATTCTCTTGTGGAGAGTAATAACAACCTTTCGATAAATGATTAATAGATTTAGGCAGGTATTTCACCATCAGTACTCAGTTCAGTTCGGATCTTTGTATTAAGATGATAAGTCCAATGAAAATACAACAAGTTTCTTCTATTCGGACAAAATTAATTAGGCCTTGGGCCTATGAAAATTCTCTTCGGCCAAAATTAAATGCATGTCTTTCGATTTTTATTATTAGGAAATGATAGAGGTGAGGGGGATCACTCTCCCCGGGCGCAATAATATTTAAATATAGGTCCCTTTAGCTTAGCTACACTTAAACAACAATGATCTTTGAATTTGGGAGAGTGGTCATACTTAATGAATGCAATGAGTGCAATTTTTGCACTTCTAAAGCTTTTTTTTAAAGATCTTTATGATCTTTCTTTTCTGATTTTTATGCATTTTATGCGAAGAATAAAAAGGAAGAATTGTGAGTGAAGTACGAACATTCATTTTTCGAAGACTATGAAGACCAAGAATAGGCCTACATATCATCAAAGGCATACTCTATGAAGATCAACAAAGGCAATACTCTAGAAGACGCCTCCACACCTCAACCTCTTCAAAAGAAGCTTAATTGTGTGAATTTGTGTTGTGTATTTAAAATAATATTTTTTTGTAAAAACTATTAAAAAAAATAAATGTTTCCCATTTTATTTTTCAGCCGAGGATGTCAACTTGTATTCATAATTAATTCTTCAAAAGAGAATTAATTTTGAATATGAGTTTTTTATTTAACATTTTGAGATTTTTTTGTTTAGATAGTAAGCGAGCGATAGCAGAAACCAACACCTGAATGGATTTCTTCAAATGAATTTTGCCATCTTATTATGGTGCATCTTTATGAAAAAGTAATTATCTTTTTCTTATTTTTAATAGTATAGTCCTTGATATTGAATTTTTTTTTTTTTAAGAATAAAAAAAAATTCACACTTTTTTCTCATTCACACTCACACTAACACACACATATTCACATACAGTAGCGTATCCAGGTGGGGGCGAAGGGGGCGCTCGCCCCCTCCGCCCAAGGCGAATCAAGCTTTTGGCGCCCCTCGCGCATCCCCTTTTTCCTAAAATCTCCGGCTTTTTTTGTAATCTCATAATAAATTCATTTTATATCACAAAACCGGAGAAAAATTAAAATTACATTAAGCTCGAAAGAGATTCGAATACTAAAAAAAAAAGGTCGAACGAAAAACGGCGCCCCAGTTGAGCTTCGCTCCCACCGCCCTCAAAGGTAGCTACGCCGCTGTGGTTATGAATTATATAATTGAGTTTGTAAAATTTGTCTCATACTGACAGCCCATAAGCTCTGAGGAAGGTCTCGACCGAGACCGAAACGTTTGCCTAATGGGCCTTAAATAAATGAAACAAATACTAACTGCTCTTCTTTCTTCATCCTGTTTCTCATTATTTATTTTCTACAATGAGTTTGTGCCCTTTATTTTAAGCCGGTCTTAGTTAAAAAGGCCGTATTTATTAAACAGATATCGCAATGAAAAAAAAAACAATGTATTGTATAGAATGTATGTCACTGTGTCAATGTACCAAAATTTTACTCTAAAATAAGGGCAACACACTCATAAAATGAAATTAAAAAGAAAGTGAACTTATTTTGATTCCCTAATGTTTTTAGAGGGCATTCACTAATAAATTACCGATCCCGGAAGGACCTTGAAAGGTCGGAATTTGAATCAGATACCGGTATGCGACAGAAGCGTCCATATACGCAATATAATGATCATATAAATTAATTAAATAGCCCATCTTATTAAGTCTGTCTAATTACTTATGACTCACCACACGTAATTAAGCAGTCAAAAGTAATAAATTACCAATACGTTTAATTTTATTCCACTTATTTCCTTCCTTTTAACACCTAAAGATTGTAAAACAATACCTCGCATAGTCCAGCTTCAATTAGGAAATTTTCAAAAAAAACTTTTTTTTTTTAAACAATAGATGAAAGAAGAAAGCTAAGTAATCAGCCTCCTCGAATTACCTGGCTGCCAGCTCCTTTCATCTATTGTTTAAATACATCAGCGACTTTCTTAAAAAAAAAAATATTTTGCAAAAAAACCTTTAAAAATTAATTTTTGGATATTCAAATATTATTTATTAATTACTTTTTGAGGTTGTGGCTGTGATGTGATTATAATGGAGAATTGGAGATATTATCCAAATTGGGATTATCTAGGTTAATAAAACTCCCAGAATAAGACGTTTCGGCCTAAATTTATTAGGCCATCTTCAGTTATTGGGAATTATACACATAGTGCAAGTGCACATGTGATCAAACCAGGACTCGTCAATAATAAAATTAATAAATAAGAAATTATATATAATATTTAAGATATTATACATATCGCGTACGTGAGCCGCGAAATTTATACAATTAAATATTTACTAAATTCATATATCCGAAAAAATAAGAGTGTGCCGCCGGGAGTCGAACCACGGATCCATCGATTTGCGCTCAGTGTGCCCTTACCACTAGACCACAGCACTGTGCTCTGAGTGCTATGTGCTGTGGTCTAGTGGTAAGGGCACACTGAGCGCAAATCGGTGGATCCGTAGTTCGACTCCCGGCGGCACACCCTTATTTTTTCTGATATATGAATTTATTAAATATTTAATTGAATAATAAAATTTATTTGCTTCATACAAAATTATATGGCTCCTGTGCCCAAGCTCAGAGATAATGAATGAATCAATTTAATTATAAGGACCGTCGGCCAAAAAATAAATACTTTTGCGTATTATCCGTTTATTTGTAAATATTTCGATCCCAGTGATATGGAATCATCTTCAGTACAATCAACCAAGGGCGGATCCAGAGGTGTTTCTCGGGGGGGGGGGGGGTAATCTGGTGTGACTGGTCGCACAGCACACTATTTTTTTTTAATTTCGGTAATTTAAAAGCGCATTCTGTACTTGTTTGCCAGAATATAAATACACATCAAATTTTTAAGTATTAATTTTTAAAATTTTACATTGAAAATAAATTTTTTTGCGAAAAAAAGGTATTTTTTCGAATCTCGGGGGGGGGGGGGGGGTAATTACCCCCTTTACTCCCCCCCCTTGTATCCGCCCTTGCAATCAACAGAGGTTTTGCAAATCGTTACTTTCTCCCATACAATATAACAAAATAGCTGAGCATTCCATGAATGCAATTTTTATAAAACTTGATAAACTTACGGCCATCTACAAACAATAATGAATGAATTATCTCTAAGCTTGGGCCATATAAGTTTGTATGAAGCAAATAAATTTTATTATTGACGAGTCCTGGTTTGATCACATGTGCACTGGCACTATATGTATAATTCCCAATAACTGAAGATAGCCAAATAAATTCAGGCCGAAACGTCTTATTCTGGGAGTTTTATTAACCTAGATAATCCCAATTTGGCTGATATCTCCAATTCTCCATTATTATTTATTAATATTAGGCAAATTTATGATCTAGTTTTGTGGAACTCTATAGCTACTCTGAAAGTTTGTTCAGCGGCAATTTAACGTTTTTTTTATTCGATTAGTTCGGAACCAGATTACCAGGATTATACGAGCTTATTATATATTATTATTATTGTATTTAGACTTGCACCAGGGCCGTAGCACAGATATATAAAATCGCGCCTCTTGAGTCAATGGTCCCTAGCAAATAAATTTTTTAAAATTATATTAGTTACCAATTAATTTATTAAAAAAAAAAATACTCGGGCTCGGTGTAGTTGGTAGCGCCCCTGTCTTCTATACCAAGGGTGGCGGATATGGACCCCAGGCAGTCCGATGATTTTATTTAAGCCATTTGGAAACCAAACCCTAAATAGATAATTACTAAAATACTGAGTATCGTAAAATGTCTTAAGTTGCCGAAAAGACCTTCTCTTTAGCTTTAAAGCTATAACATTTAAACATTATTTTAATTTAATTTAAAAATTTTACTTTAATTTATTTCATTAATTTCCGTAATCATTAGATATTGAACAAATTTAAAACTCTAACAAAAGCATACTTAAACGGAGGCTGATGATTGCCATTAAAAAAATCTGGTGTGACTGGCGCACAGCACACAACTTTCTCTTACCTTCGGTAATCGAATGTTGTGTACTGTGCTTGTCACACCAGATTTTTTGTGTCGACATGTATTTAGTTTCCGACAGTACGGTACATTCGATTTTCAAGATGTAAAATTTATAAGTATGACAACAGTGGCGTACCGAGGGGGGGGGCGAAGGGGGCGGTCCGCCCCAGGCCCCGAGCCGGCATAGGCCCCCATATATTAAAAAAAAAAAAATTTAATGAAAATTTCCCTTTGAAAGGCCCCGGGGCCCCTCAGGGCTCAAGTAAAAATGGGAAAATTTAGATAAAAAAAGAAAATTTAATAAAAATTTCCCTTTGAGAGGCCCCGGGGCCCTCAGGGCTCAAGTAAAAACAAAATTTAATACAAATTTCCCTTTGAGAGGCCCCGGGGACCTCAGGGCTCAAGTAAAAACAAAATTTAATGAAAATTTCCCTTTGAGAGGCCCCGGGGCCCTTGGGGCTCAAGTAAAAATGGGAAAATTTAGATTAAAAAAAACAAAATTTAATGAAAATTTCTCTTTGAGAGGCCCCGGGGCCCTTGGGGTTCAGGGATATACGGTATTTTAAAAATATTTTTGTGTATGGAGGAGAGGGATATTTAAAGATGACCACCCCCCAAAAAAAAAAATTCAATATAAGGCCCCCTCTTCTAGTTCCGCCCCAGGCCCCCAACTGCCTCGGTACGCCTCTGTATGACAAAATATTTATATTTTGTTACCATGGCAACCATTTCTCCTATCTTTTCTATGGAGAACAAGAGTAAAGTGGTCTTCAGAAGATTTCAATCACAAAATGAGAATATACATTTTAAAGAGAATCTAAAAAATAATTGATTTTTGAATTTTAAAAAAAATCGTTGGAGCAAATTTTGAGAAAATCGAAAAAAACTGAAAAAGTGCATCAGTAAAGTACTAGTACTCTTTGGCCGATTTTGATTAAAAGCTTATTTTTCCGGTCCCGGGGGGTGTTTAACTTAAATATAAAATTTCAACCTCGTAGCTCAATTCCTTCATGCTTAAAATTGAACACACACCCACACACCCACCCACACACACACACACACACAGACAGACCATGTCGCGAAAACCACTTTTTTGGATTCAGGGGACCTCAAAACGTGAATATCCATCAAAATCTAGACATCGAATTTTTGACATGAATCCAATACTTTCTCTCTATATATATATTACATATATACATAGGTAAGAGAAAGTAAAAATAACAACACCACAAATGAATAATCCCATGAGAATTAATAGAAGGATAATGAGGTGATTTATATGATGTACATGCAAGTGCGAGTGCGTGACTTCTCAAATTTGACAAATGACTATGACTAATTGGAAACTCAATCATTCAACTACTAGGGGAATATCTGCATATTTAGAGAGCTAATCTTTCTCTACACTATTACCACAATTATTAATTGACTGACCTTTTTTTAGAATTACCAAAAAAATAATTGGGAAAATTTTGAAGAGTATAAATTAATCCAGCTGCTTCTCAGTTTAAAATTACATCTTGTTATAAGAAAGATATTTCGGCTAAGCTAAATGGGACTCGAGCACTTTAAACTTAAACTATAAATTCTTATTGAAAAATAATCTGGTGTGACTGGCGCACAGCATACAACTTTCTCTTACCTTCGGTAATCGTAAGATGTGTTCTGTGCTTGTCACACCAGATTTTTCGTGTCGACATATATTTAGTTTCCGCCAATATATTAGAATTTAGAATTTTTTTTTTTTTAAACACACTTTTTCTCACTCACTCAGTTCACTTGAGTCGGAGCAAGTGCACAGTGATTTAAGCCTTTGGACAATAGCCATTAGTGACAGTTTTTTACTAATATTATTGTAAAATGTTTTTAATATCCATGTTTTTCTATTGTGTAATTTTATAGTCTAGTTTTTTTCTATTTTATAGTTTTGGATATTCTTTTTTCTTTTTATGCAATGTGTTAATTTGGTTGTATATTATTTTATTGTGTTATTGGTACCCTGTTTTTGTATTGTTTATTTTCTATGATGTTTTGTATTAATGTATCTTGTATATATATATATATATGTATTTGGGTTAAACCCTATGGCCTCTGGCTAAGGGGAAATAAATAAAAAAAAAAAAAAAAAAAAAAAAAAAAAAAAAAAGTGCACAGTGCTTGATAACGGCTGCAGAATAAGCAGTTGAAACGTTGTACAGTATTTATATATTTTTAATAAATATTTAATACAAAAATGTGGTCTATAATTAAAAATCCTCCTAATAAAAATATAAATATTTTCCCATACTTATAAATTTTACATCTGAATTCAAATGTACCGTACTGTCGGGAACTATATATATTTCGACACGAAAAATCTGGTGTGACAAGCACAGTACACAACTTTCTATTACCGAAGGTAAGACAAAGTTGTGTGCTGTGCGCCAGTCACACCAGATTTTATTTTTTTGCACTGCGGGGTTTTTGGAAATTTTTTTTTTTTTGGGGGGTGAGGGGCCGGGCCCCCCTCCCCCCCCCCCTTATATACGTCCCTAGTGTATGCGTGTGCGAATGGGAAAAAAGTGTGTTTTCTAATTAAAAAAAAAATTATAAATATTCGTAAAATAAGTTCAAATAAGCACGAAAGTGAAAAAAAGCATGAAAACTCAAAAAAAGCATAAAAAATGCAATCTCAATACACTTACTGTTAGTTTTTCCTAATTCGTATAGAAATTAAATATCTAATGGTTGCTTAAAAAATTGAGCAATAAGCATTTTGCTTAAAATCCGGTCTCTACTTATGACCTAGTGTTTTATATTTCCCTTAAATACATTATGTTTCAACTAGAGCTTACTGTTAATATAGTTTAAATCTAATTGGAGTTAATTGATTCCTCAAAACTGGCATAGGGTGTTGTTCGTACCGTTTAGATTTAGGCAGGGTTCCCAGGGAGGATGATTTCACTTTTGACCGATATTCGAGGCGAATAGGTGAATTCCTCTATCGAATGTTTTTCTCTTTGGCGCATTTTAAAGAAAGAGTTTTTTTTTTCTTTCTTCGGAGCTCTGGCATTCAGTGCTGAGTTCTGAGTTTTGGTTGTTTCAGGATAAAATGAGTTAAAGTTCAAGATGTTAGGAGTTCGTATAGAATGTTGTTTGCTTTTAGGGTTCTTTTTTTCAGCATGCATCTTGAACAACGTCATTCTGTTTCTGAGATGAGCAATCAAGGGGGTTCTTCAGGATGTATTGTCCGGGCTTCCTTCCTAACTTGTGAATGATTATCAGATCAATTAACTCTGCTCTATTTTAGTTCGCTATTAAATGATATTGATTAGGCAGGTGGGTTGAGATTAATTGATCTGTGAATTGAGTATGTGAGTGTATCTTTTTCTTTTCCTCTTATACTTTCCTTGGGTTTGTGGCCGCGTTTTCACCGTATCATTCCGAATCCATATAATGAAGGCTTACTTGTCTTCTTGGAGTGTTCGGGTTTCGCGACGACTCAAGAAAGAAGAACTTCATTTTAGAATTAGATGACCGTCCCGATCATAGTGTGGGATTAGGTTAGATTTTAGAATCAAGCCCTCGTTGAGGAGAAAGTAGTCTAAAGAGTAAGTTGAAGAAATTTTAAATATTTCTATAATTAGATATTACTTCATGTACCCGAAAAAAAGATATAAGGGTGTGCCGCCGGGAGTCGAACCACGGATCCACCCTTATATCTTTTTTCGGGTACATGAAGTAATATCTAATTATATAAATCTCCGTTTCGCGGCTTACCTACGCGATATATATAATATCTTAAATATTATATATAATTTCTTATTTAAATATTTCCCAATATATAGACATTAAGATCTTTTTCGACATCTAAAGCCATTTAGATCCAAAACCTATTTTTTTCAAATGGATAATAGCCAATACAATTGAAATACATTTTTCTCCCTTGGGACGGAAAACGAACCCCGGACCCTAAGCATAATGATTTTTTTAATTATAATTTGATGATTTGAACTTCGCACCGCAGGGAAATACCCCCTTGTCCCTGCCCACTGTCCTCAGCCCTGTATATAGGTAAGAGAAAGTAAAAAGAGGAAAATCGTTTGATAAAGAAATATACTTGTGTAAAAAATATTTTTATTCTATCTTTAACAAAATATTTATAACCTATGTAACTTACATAGGCCTAATATGTATTAATATACATTTGTACATTTACTTTTTCCAAACTATTTAATATAAATAATAAAATTGCACATCAAATTACTATTTTTCAAGTCACAATATTCTTGTAAATCAAATAAAATTATTTGAACTGACTTGAATGAAAAATCAGAATAAATTAATTTACCATTGACGTCCAGTTTGCCAAAAAATACGCGAATTCTGTCTAGTAAAGAAAAAGGGAACATTTTCATTAGGACATAAAATGGGTTTAAATTCTCCTTTCAAATACTGGGTTTTATTTCCTTCGGGTTCCAACATATTGTTCCAAAGGTGAATAGCAGCTGAAACAAAAAAATTATGTTAATAATATAAAAAAAAGTTCTAGGACTAATCTTATAGGTCTAAAAGAAGAAAATTTCTGATTATAAAATTTTCTAACCTCACCCTCGCCTGTGGCCGATAAGTAAGAGAGGTTGGCAAATAACAGTTATCTATATTGATAATCTAAAAGGTAAGGGAAGTGGTAACCTCAGACAGTATGCCTGGAACCCATTATATATCGTAATTAATATTAAATACGTTTTAAAGTCCAAATATCCTAAAATGCCAAAAGATTTAAAAAAATATTTCAAAATTTTGTTTAATTTTATTCATTGTTCTTTCACCATTCACACTACGAGCAGCTAGAAAATATTTTCTGGGGAAGGAACGTTGGGATAATCCGAGAGGAAATTTCCGTCCCCTTTCCAAATAAATTTTAGAGAATATAACAATATTTAAAATTTTTTCAACATGTTTTTCTCTCTTTTTGTCTTTATTTATAATTTTTCCGGATTTCAAGAGGGATTTTGACCCTTATTTCTCCCCCTGGCTTACGGCAGGCATACAACAAAACATTTTTTTTTTAAAGCAATTTTTTCAATTATTATTGAACAAATAATATCACTTTGCGATTTAAAAGTTAAATTAAGTATGTGTGGTGAAAGAGACTGAGGAATAAGTGCCTGAAATGGCTTTGGAATTCCTCTGCTCAAATTATAATAAAAATAAAGGGTCGGACTAAGCCGAGCTCACAACTTTGCCCACCCACTTTTCAAGAAAAAAATATTGCCTCTCCCCTCCCCCTAGAGCCCCCACCCCCTCTCCTAATGGTCCGATATGTTTACCAAAAGATTTTCAGTTCTTGGCCTTTACTTCTAGTCTATTGTCTGCAAAATTTCAAATCATTTGATTAAATAGTTTTTGAGTTTTCGTTGACGAAAAAAATTACCACAAACATACACACACACACACACACACTCACAAACATCATTCGAAAAACTACTAAAATGGATTCAGGGGACCTTAAAACGCATTTTGGGAGCTCCAGTTCAATTTCGATTTTTTTACGATTACATAAACTTTACCTACCCAACCTATGGTGATGGGCAAAGTTAATAATTAAAACGTCCCTTTTTATTCAAATTAACTTTTCGATAACACCACCTAAAAATAATATTAATTTTTATTAAGGATTCTCTACTAATTATTTTGAGTTATCTTTAATATCATCTTAATTAAATTTCTCAAATATCTTTCAAGTTTTTATTAAATTCAATAAAACAACAAGGGAATTATAAAATTTCTTCTCTAAAAGACTAACTCAGAGTGCCGAGTGTAGCAAGCAAGATGTTCTAAAAAATAAGTTTATTATATTTTAATATACTAGCCGCGTCGCCCGCCTTCGGCGGGCTTCGCGCCTAGCCGGGGGCTTCGCCCCCTGGACCCCCCCCTCCAGCTGGCTCGGGCCGCCTGCGGCGGACCCTCGCCTTTTCTTAATTATGAGAACCGGTGGAGCCCGCCTTGGCATCTAGACGGGGGCTTCGCCCCCTGGACCCCCCATCATCTGGCTCGGGCCGCCTGCGGCGGACCCTCGCCTTTTCTTCTTTTTTTTTTTTTTTTTTTTTAAATAAAAAAAAACACTCACACTTTTTTCTCATTCACACTCACACTCACACACACATTCACACAGTCTTTTCGGCAACTCAGGCCATATAAGACTTTTTACGATATCCGTTATTGATAAATATAGGCCTACATATATGGGGTCCAGGCATTCTTATTTAAGCCATTTGGTATCCAAATGGCTTAAATAAAATCATCGGACTGCCTGGGGTCCGAACCCGCGACGTTTGGTATATGAGTTTAGCACGCTAACCTCTACGCCATGCCCCGAGGGCGCCTTTTTTCTTAATTATGAAAAGAAAATTATTATTACTACCTATTCCAATCCAGTGCCTGCTTGAGGATTTGTTTACATTCATGGAATACACAAATGAAAAGAATACATAAATATTTCTCTATACATTTCCTATGGGAAAAATCGTAACTTTAAGAATTAATAACTCAAAAAGTTATGGGAATTTCGGGATGAAAATAATTTTCCTGTAATCCCCAGAAGGTCCTCTTTATGAATATAAAATTTCATTTCAAAATTCCAACGGGAAGTTACCTAAATAGAGCGTGACAGACGGACGGACAGACAGACAGACAGACGGACGGACATTAGTGAATTATATATATAGATTCTTTTTATATTTTCTCTTAAGTAATTTAAATTCCTTTATGTTAATTCGTAATGGCAAGCTACCGTTCTAATAACAAGCTATTAAATCTCATCATAATGTACATCATTAGATCCTTCTTGTGATTTAATAATGACAATGAGGCTAATGTTCTGGTCAAAGGACAGAGATATATTACTATGATATAATGGCTGGGGTATCAACTTCAGCAGATGAACACCCACGGGGGAAAGAAGACCGATGTTCGATTTATTTGACATTTACGGCGCTTTTAGGGTTGGGGATTTATTAACAGTATAATTTCAATGACAAATAATTTCCCCTAAAATTTAGAGCAAATACGTTCAATAATCAATTGAAACACCTAAGGCAGAAATCGGCAACCTGCGGCTCTTTTATCCAAATTGTATGGCTCTTCAGCCAGTCCAAAATAGGCCTATATAATTTTTAACAAATGGAATATGGCAAATGCATAGGAATCCGGGCCTACTGATATACAAATAACAGTTTATCCGAAAACATGTATCTTTACTCTATAAATATAATTTATTTATCAAAATCCTTGTTTTATTTGTTCTCGTCTTTCATTCTAACCTAGTCTGCCAGTCAAAATATCATTTGTTTTGAATATTTTAATATACTTAGGACAGGGGCGTATATAGAAATTTTTTTCGGGGGGGGCCCGAACTCAAAAATTTTTCTGCGGAAAATTTTTTTTTTTAAGAATCTATATTTTTTTTCACACGAAATTTTTTGCGGAACATTTTTTCTATTGCGGAACCAAAGTTGTCCATCCTGCGGAAAAATTTGTTGCGCTGATGTCTGTATATCCCTATATATTTATATGTGTTTGGGAAATTTCGGGGGGGGGGGCCGGGCCCCTCGGCCCCCCCTTATATACCCCCCTGACTTAGGATTATTATTATTCTACAATAAATTTTAAAATTCACATGAATATTAATAGAATTCATTTCTACATTCAACCGATTTCAATTTTCATATGGAAATTATTTAATTCAAATATTGAATAAATATGTTGAGGATCTCTAAATATCATTTGACTAGATGTCATTATTAAACAATATTATCTAATATATTTGATATGTGAATGGGTAGAAACGTTCTATTGATGCTCATATTGCCTATTGAAAATGTAATTTGCCTTTCGAGAGTGACTCGTCGTTTTTCTAGATTAGCATGGAATAGACAAGATCCTCTGTTATTTGGCTTTAAAATTAGAGGCCGCCATTCACCGATTAAAAGGACTATCCCCAATATTTCACAAGTTCTAAATACCTTTTGAAATTGCTAAATGATGCAAAAATTAACTAATTTTTCTCAACTTCAAAGAAATTCAAATAATAAAAGAATACCCCTCGCTTATAAATACATACACTTTAAAAGCCTCTGTTATGCACAAATTATTGGTCAAAGAGAATAAATGTATCTATTTAAAATATAGATAGACTTATCTCGAATTTTTGATGGTCGTATATGTTTAAAATCAAAAAAATAAACAACAAACACAAAAGTCTCATTTCTTGTTCAGAGATTTGCTTCTCGTTCTCAGCGACAAAAATTTATTCATGGACACCATTTAAGCGAATTGCCTCAGATGTGAAAAACGTTCTTTAAAATAAACAAATTATATTCCATAACTTTTGACATAACTGTGCCAAAAAAGCATTTTTTAAATTATCTCTATGTATGCTAATGATAACTTATAAACACAATGAACCAGATTAATGACATTTGTTTGCTATGCGTTTCTTACACTAAACTTCTGAATCTGTATTAACTTTTGAAATAAATTCTTCAACCGAATGTAAGCGCCACAAGTGCCTAATGTGCTAGAGAGTGGAGCCTTGAGCTTAGGCAACCAAAATGCTTAGCCGTTGGACGTGTTGTCTTAAAAGTAGCTTTCCCCCTTCAGTTGCATTAAAAAAATATGATTTATTTATTTTAAAATACTTTGTTTGTTTGACTAAGCTCAAGGCTCCACTCTCGGGCACATCAAGCACTTGTGACTCTCGCCGTAAAATTTTGTCTAAATCATTTTTTCAAAAATTTTGAAATTTGTAATTTTTTGTCATATTATGGTAAATCATAATATTTCAAAGTTTTTATTCAGTTTTAATTTAAGAGGTGATTACTGTATTAAATTAGATATTTTAGGATACCAAAATAATTAAAAGGATGAATTCTTTGTATTTTAGAACATCGACCTAAAAGTAACCAAAAAAAGGCAGAAAGAGATGGATATAATTAATATTCACTCATGTCTAGACTAATTAAAATACAATAGAAAAGATTGATTGAGACTTCTACTCACCCATAGCTCCGTACTTCTGACTAATATGGAAACAATCGACGGAGAAGAAGCTGAGGTCAGTGTCTCCATTGGGTAGTTGGGGAATCTCAGGTTCTGTCAGGAAGGGCTGAAATACCACTGCAAAATCTTCTTTTTCGAAAATGGGATCCTCCGCCTAAAAAAAGTCACAAGAAAACTAATTTATAAAACGAGAAAATATATTTTTCTTGATTGATAACGGGATCGTATAAATTTCATTTTTAATTTGCCTTCTCGGCATCTATGGCCATTTAGACCCCTTTCCTATTTATTTAAATTGATTGGTAACAAATTCAATTGAAATTAAAGAGCGGAAATCATAATTTCTTTAGATTACTAGTTTTTATAACGTTTTGAATTTCTTCTCGGGGGGGGGCGATCGCCCCCTCGCCCTCCCCCTTTAATCCGCCCATGGTGTAAACATATATTAATATAGGCCCTATATATAAATTATATTAAACAGATGGCTACCAGGGGACGTTCAACACCCTGATTCCTCTGGGTCTGGGTCACCTATCCGAGTTTTCGCCTTGACATTGCTTAATTGCAAAGATTTTGAAACACCCGAGTTTGGCGTAGTAGGTAGCGTGCCTACCTCCTATACCAAACGTCGCGGGTTCGGACCCAGGCAGTCCGATGATTTTATTTAAGCCATTTGGATACCAGATGGCTTAAATAGAAATGTCTGAACCCCCAATATATATATTAATTACAACGGTTATCGTCTAAAGTCTTAAATGGCCTAAGTTGCCGAAAAGACTGTGTGAATGTGTGTGTGTGAGTGTGAGTGTTAATGAGAAAAAAGTGTGAATGTTTTTTTTAATAAAAAAAAAAAAAAAAAAAAAAAATGAAATTACTCAAAAGAACGAAATTTAAAATTTAATTAATATTAATTTTTAATTAAAAAAAAAAAAACTATGGAAAAATTTTATAGGATAGACTTATCAGGTATAAAAATATCCCCCTTTGTCAAATTAATATATTTAACAAACATGTGAGGGTTCTTTTTTGATGAGGCCCAACACCCCCTCGCCCCCCCGGACACCACCCCCCCCCCCGGAGGGGGGAAATAAAATATTAATATAATAAAAATTTAGGCATTGTTCTCCATTTGAATTCAATGTTATTGATAAATTTAAAAGTTCAACGTCACATTTTTTAGACATAAATTGTTTATTTGATTGACTTATATCGTTTTTTCATAATATTTTTTAAATGGCCGCAAAGACATGAATGAATGATATGTCAATCATCTTCTAATAAAAATATGTGATATTTTCCTTTTCTTTTTATATCTCAGCCAAAAACATCGGAGATGCAAAAAGGGGCGCCTCGCATTATTTTTGCCCAGCGTCGAGGTGAAATCAAAAAAATGCGCCTCGCTTTTCTGATTTATATAAAAGCGAGGAAATATTTTCACTTAAATAAAACCCCTACAGAATTTTATTTGTTTCATATATCCTCGCTTTTATATAAATCAGAAAAGCGAGGCGCATTTTTTTGATTTCACCTCGACGCTGGGCAAAAATAATGCGAGGCGCCCCTTTTTGCATCTCCGATGTTTTTGGCTGAGATTTCACTTCTTTTTGTGAAATATTACATTTAAATATTATTTAATAATTTTTGTTTATTAAATATTAAGTTATCCCATGAATAGATCTTTTAATATGCATTCCAAACAGTAAAAAATAAATACATCGTTTGGTATTAATTCAAAACGATAAACATAGATTTCCCTAAATTTTATAAAATTTTAGGATTTTTATTTTTGTTATGTTGGTAGCACTTCTTATCACGTTAATCTATTGTATTTCTATCTGAAGGGATCCATCCTAAAAATTTTTATTCCATTAGGGATGAAAATTACTAATATTCATAGATATGTTTCTAGATGACGTCATCAGGGAGCAAAATAGTTAGAATTGTCTTTTCGCCACGTTAAAGATAGGACAAATTTGAAATTTTGAATACCTCTCAAAAAGTCACTTTTGATCCAAAATGAAATTTTATATCAAAGGTATCGGGTTTTTGATAGTATCTATTTGTATTTTAAATTTCATCCAAATCGGTCCAGCAGGGAAACCTGTAGCTTTGTCTAAAAATTTGAAAATTGAAGAAAAGAATGAAAAAAGGAAAAAATCTGGTGTGACTGGCGCACAGCACACAACTTTCTCTTACCCTTCGGTAAGCGAAAGTTGTGCACCGTGCTGGTCACACCAGATTTTTTGTGTCGAGATGTATTTAGTTTCCCATAGCTAGGTTTCAAACTTGCATTTTAAATGTTGCTGTTGAAATAAACTATGGTTATTTTCAAAATTTTAATCTATATTTGGACATTTTATACACAATATAGAATGTAAATAAATACAAAATTTCATAAGTATTGGAAAAAAATTTTAAATGCGTAAAAAGTTAAGGACCCCCTTTGAATCGAAATTAACATACAAATCCCTATAGGAAATTAACATTAGGCCTATGAGAGAAGGCGGAGAGACAGGCGATAATGTTTGAAGTGGAGAGAGAGAGAGAGTGATGTGATTTTCGAACAATTAAAGACACAAATAAAATAAAAATAAATGGGAATTTAAATAATAATTGATTTTTAATCTAATAAAAAGAAAAAGATTTAAATTCCGTTACCATGGCAACCATTTCCCTATCTTTCCTATGGAGAACAAGAGTAAAGTGGTCTTCAGAAGATTTCAACGGCAAAATGAGAATATACATTTTAAAGAGCATCTAAAAAATAATTGATTTTTGAATTTTAAAAAAAATCCTTGGAGGGAATTTTGAGAAAATCGAAAAAAACTGAAAAAGTGAATCAGTAAAGTACTAGTACTTTTTGGCCGATTTTGTTCAAAAGCTTATTTTGAGCGTCCCTGGGAAGGTACCTAAGTTAAATATAAAATTTCAACTCCGGTAGCTCATTTCCTTCTTGTAGAAATTCTGTTCACACACACACGCACACACAGACACACAGACCACAGACCATGTCGCGGGACCCACTTTTTTGGACTCAGGGGACCTCAAAACGTGTAGATCCATCAAAATCTCGACATCGAATTTTTGACATGAATCCAATACTTTCTCTCTATATATATTTACATATATACAGAGAGTAAAAGAGAAAGTAATAAGAGACTAACTTTTGACCTTCCGAAATTGGCAAAATCTCAACTTTGAGCCTCTGCCATTCTTTTTGGAACTGGAATTTTTTTTTGAATTTGTGCTCAAAATAATCCTTATTTATTCTAGTTTAATATAAAAAAAAATTTGGCTCCGATATCTTAAAAACTTTTTGAGATATTCGCCCAGAGAGAGAAAAGTTTATCAAAAAAATTTTTTCATGTCCCTATCTTTTATTAAGGATTTAAAATCATTCTTGATAATATAGTCTAGGGACGACTCGTCCATCTAAATGCAATGGGCCATTGACATCTATTGGAATATCAACTAAATGGTAGTCTTAAGAGTTTCTTTGCTTTCTTTTGCTTTTTACTTGCTCGGCGACGAGTCGCTCCCGCGACTCTTGATTAAAGAGGAAAATTTCCGAGTGGATAGTCAATCGTTTTCACTTCTTGAACCTCAGAACACAGGGGCTGCGTGACCCTGATGCGGGCTTGTATATCCCTGTGTGACCCTAAGAGTTCACTATGCAGACTTGCTGCGGGCGTGTGGATCCCTCGATCATTTTTATTCATTTTTACTCGGTTCCTAAGTATGTTAATTACAATTTAAAATATTTAAGTGACTCGAATTTTCTGACATCTAGATCTGAAGACAGGGGATGCATATTTTCCCTCTGTCTATAACCTGGAACTCTCTGGAATTCAAGACTGTTAGTAGTAGTAAAATAAATAATAAAAATAAATAAATAATAATAAGTCATTAAAGATACAAAATTGTAAATATCCGGCCATTTCAGCTGAGTTTAGCAAGCCGATATTTGTTTTAAAAGTTTCTAAACTTGTTACGTATTCTCCTGTATCATAAATTTTACTAAATTATATAAATAATTTAAAATTACTATCTCAAATTAATTATTAAAATACGTTGTTAAGAAATATCGAATGTTTATAACCCTCACACTTTTAAAATTAAATTCAAATTTTAATGGCCAATTAGAACAATAATACTACACAAAGGTCTAAAATTATAATCCATAATAAATCATTCAGCATTAATAATCCCTTAAGTAGCCTAACCAATACATTCTCTTGAATTTAAACAATCAATTGTTGAGAGCTTAGACATGGAAGGGCTAAAGAAAAACATGCATATTATTTGTGTATTAAAATTTATTTAACCAAACAAAAAATTGGTGTTACAAGATTTTTTTTGCTAGAGTTTAAATAAAAATTTCTTTTAATTGGGGTTGGGATTTAAAAATAGAGTTAAAAGCAAGATGGACATTTGCAACTCGACCTCTTTAAGTGCTAGATGGAGGATTTAACTTTAGGGACAGGCTTCCCTCCAGGCTCTTAAACCTTCATGAATTGAGCTCTTTGTGCCTATTTACTTACCTCTGAGGAGACTAACTATGTTGGATAATTTTTTGCGGTTTTAAACTTGCAACTTCAGATTTATAGTTTATCTGACTGTAGGAATTTTCATGGCCACATATTAATTGTGAAATAGTGGTCAAAAATATCGAAAATTGACCTTGATTTACTCTAGCCTATATATCAGCGATACTTATTTATATCACTACTGATTTGGCATATTTTTAGAGAAAGTATTGGATTAATGTCAAAAATTTTGATGGATAGGCTATACACGTTTTGAGGTCCTCTGAATCCAAAAATGTGGTTTTCGCTACATAGTCAGTCTGTCTGTGTGTCTGTGTTCAGCTAGGAGGTTGAA
Source organism: Euborellia annulipes (assembly GCA_023213315.1). NCBI lineage: Eukaryota > Metazoa > Arthropoda > Insecta > Dermaptera > Anisolabididae > Euborellia > Euborellia annulipes. The sequence continues at coordinate 77,653 of JAKCPI010004893.1, forward strand.
ATTTTATATTTAATTTAGGTACCTCCTGAGATGTGACATGAAACTTTTGAACAAAATCGGCCCAAAAGTACTAGTACTTAACTGATTTAAGACTTTTAACGATACTCGTATGTTTAATATATCTATTGGGGGTCCAGGCATTCTTATTTAAGTCATTTGGTATCCAAATGACTTAAAATCAGCCTGCCTGGGGTCCGAACCCGAGACTTTTTGTATACGAGGTTAGCACGCTACCACCACCCCCTACTTGGTGTAGCCCCGAGGGCTTACCATACTTATAAATTTTACCTCTTGAAATATAATATATCGGCTAAACTAAATATATGTCGACACGAAAAATCTGGTGTGGCAAGCACAGAACACAGCTTTCGATTACCGAAGGTAAGAGAAAGTTGTGTGCTGTGCGACAGTCCCACCAGATTTTTTATTATTTTGATAGGCCTAATTTAAAAAAAAAAATTAATTAATTTTTTCTTTATGTACTGTATGTATTATATAATATATTGCTACCCTTACTAGAACTAAAGGGGGAATATTATCAATATTTACATTCTGCAGTCTTTTACCGTATTATAGAATTTTTTTTTTGTCCTGTGTAATTAAAAAAAGAGATTTGTTTGCTTTTTCTAAACAAAAATTCCACATTAAATTAAATACCGTTTTGATTTTAAACTTTTATATCACGAATTTCTAAAAAAAAAATAAACGTTCATATTATGTATGCTATTGCCTTTAACTCATACAAAAAAAAAATCTTTAATAAAAAGAATAGCGGCATTAACATTGGAATCATTACCTATATTCCGCAGATACCCGTTATCGTATTTTAACTATGGCTAATTGGCATTTTGTATGCACATTCACGAGTTTGGATGGCATAATACACATACGCACCACTTCCTTGTCTATTTGCTGCCATCGTTTCATAAAGGAGACAGAATTTGCAAATTGTTGTGCATCCCATGCTTTTGGCGCACATGGACACTCGAAAATATTCAATAAAATACATTCCGGCGGCTTCCCAGTCATTTTGAAAAGATCTTGTAGATCTGTAATTAAAAATTTCAATTAACATTAAATATTATAGACTCTTATTTTCATTTGAATCATTGTCCTGTACGACCGTATTTATTTTAAGGCAAAAAAAAAATTTTGAAAACTTTTTTCTAGAACCAATCAATTTATTTTATCCTATCTAGCAATTCGTTAAATTTATTTTTTATTAATGCTGCTTTTTTTTAAACTTTTGACATCTAATTTAAGTAAATAGATAAAAGTTTCTTCATTTGAATTGAGATGAAAACAATTGACATAAGCAGCAAAATAAATACCATTCATAAAGAATGATGATTTATGTCAATTTTTTTTTTTTTTTTTAACAAAAACCACAAGCTCTTTTTTTAAAGAATTCAATTCAATATTTTTTATTAAGCAATTCTAGTACTTTGATGAAATTGTTTTTTTTTTTTCTAATAAATGGGAAATTTCCACTTGAAATGAATTAATCAATATGTAGCAATAAGAACTTACAAAAGAAAAATTACCTTTTTATTAAAAAAAATATATTTTGAACTGTTTTACTCATTTGAGTTGATATTAAAGTTTAGATAAAAAAAAAAGGAAAATTACTTTTCTTCTACAAAAGGCACAGATAGGCAACCGGAAATTAGTATCAATCAATCAGTCTGCCTACTAAACGGGAATGGATTCTTGTTAAAGATGAATGCGAACTAGTTTTAATTGCAAAAACTAAATCCATTTGCATAAATTAGTGGTTCCTAACAAAATTTTTTTGTCTTTCTCCTTCTTCAGTTATTTGTCTCATAAAAAATAAATTTGAAATAAAAGGTTACTGGATACATATCGTCGGTGCAGTACAAGACCGCTCTAACTCAAAAAATACAATTTTGAAGTTTTTGCACAAATTATTTTCAAATTGCCTCTCTCTAGTGAACCTTTAGAGACACACAGGGATATACACGCCCACACCAAGAACACACAGGGATACAAAATGATTCGTGCAAAATTTCAGCAATCGGATAACGAAGGCAACGGTTATGATGTTCATCTGACTGGCTGGGAAATCGCGTTGCTTTGAAATTATAAATTGACATTTGTCAATACTTCTAATCTCTCCGCCACGGGAGGGGGAGGGGTTAAAAACTTTAATAATACTCTATTTTCAAATAACAACTCTAATTTTCTTCATACTCATTTATTCTTTATAAAGTTACTAATTTTTATCATTTATGTACAATATCAAATTTTATATAAGCCTCTTTAACATTTTCATATTTATTAACTTTTCATTTCATATTTATAAAAAATATGTTTTTACTGCATATGGCCTATATCGGCCTATATATCATATTTTAATTTTTTATTGGAACGAAGTTCTTTAACGCAGCTTACGGAGGTGAATTGGGAGAAAATATAACGTAACAAAAATGCGTTCCAGCGCCCGAGCGACGGCGGAAGAAGGCGAGGTTAGCCGAAGCCCTGGCGAGTCCACTCTCACCTTCTCTTTCTCTCTATCGTCGAAGGCGGGCTTTCCTTCTAGTATTATTTATAAAAATAAAATAATTATTTGTTTTAAAATTAATTAATACTTTTCTTGTCTCTTCAAGAACGAAAAGAGCTAGGGGGTTGAAATTTGAGATTTAAGTAACATGAAACTTTTGAACAAAATCGGTCAAAGCGTACTAATACTATACTGATATACTTTTTCAGTTTTTTTTTTTCGATTAACTCAAAATTCTCTCCAACGATTTTAATTAAAATTCATAATTCAATTAGTTTTTAAATGCTCTTTAAAATGTCAACTTTCTCTTCCCAAAGGTAAGAGAAAGTTGTGTGTTCTGCGACCAGTCCATATTTTAAAAATAATATTCATATTAAATTATTTTCGGAGTTGAAGAAAAGGCGTGAGGAACTTCGTTCCTGGCGGGGGTCCCACGTTTGCTTTTTTTTAATATAAAACGGTCTTTATTTTAACCAATTTAATTTTGATTAGATTAAAAAAATATATGAATATTTATAATCATCGAATAAAATTTATTATTTATCAATATATAAGTTACGGATACATGTTCCAAGCCAAGATAAAGGTCCCGTTATGAAAAGTTATAACAATTTTATTATCGCATAACCACCGCCGGGCTGCCTCCTCTTCTAAAGATAATTGAATCTCTTTTAGCATGAAAATTATTGTCTCTACTCTCTGGAGGCCCTTTTATTGTAAGTTGTTGCCACAATGTCACAAATATAAACTTATATTTATAGCTTATATAAGGGATAGCTATAAATTGAAAGAGTGATGTTATTAATAGCGTTTGGGTTATTAAAAGCACACATACTTACCATTATATATTGTTAATTAACATATTTTGTATATCCTCCAATTCATTTATTTCTATTTCGAGTATTTATTGTGTGAGATAATAATTTTTTTACGTTGTTTTTTGTGTTAAAAAAACACAAAACAAAATTAGGGTTATATTCAAGTGCTATCTATTTATTTTTATTTATTATAACAAAAACTTTTTAATAAAAAAAGAAGCCAAATTTTTTGCCATTAAAATCTACTTTATATTTATTTAAAAATTTATTGGTGCGGAAAAAAATAGGCATTATAAACAACAAAAAGGGGCTTAGAGCCATTTTGAATGTTGTAATTTAACATTTTTTTAATTGGATTATTATTATAAAAATTAAGCCATTGTATGTTCGAAAGAGAAGAAAATTTTGTGATAGAACAATGAAAATAAAATAAAAATGATTTATAAACAGTAGCGTGCTATCCTTTGAATAATTTGTCTTCAACTCCATCAATACAACTAGTTTAATTGTTTGTAGATGGCCTTAAAGATGATCAATAAGGACCGTCGGCCAAAAAATAAATACTTTTGTGTATTATCCGTTTATTTGTAAATATTTCGATCCCAGTGATATGGAATCATCTTCCATACAATCAACATATGTTTTGCCCCAGGGCTTGGTGTAGTCTACACCAAGGATGGGCGTTAATCAGTTACATGTATTTGAAATACAAGATACCAAATACAATATTAATTGGTATCTTGTAACTCGTTACAGAATTGGCAAAGTAATTGCTATCTTGTATTTCGTTACATTTTTTAGTAATTGGTATCTGAAATTCGAGATACCAAATACTTTTTTTTTTAATATGCCGCAGTGTAAAAAGTCTTGCAGAGGGAGCTGAAATCGTTTTAATTTATTTAATATTACTGTATGTAATCGTCGTGTGGGTTCTCTGCTCCGGATCTTACTTGTTAGTAAAAACCAGTAACGAGAAGTCAATCAATCCGCCAAATTTTCACTCTTCGTTAAAAAACTTTTTTGCTTTCTTCTTTCAACCAGCTCTCAACGACTAAATCTTTGTTCTTCTGCCCCAGTTGAAAGACTGTTTTAATTTGCGGGTTTATTCATTCTCCATCAAGTTCCAGATTATCCGACAAAACTTTTTGAAAACTTGGTTTTTTGAAACCTTTTCATATTTTTATAAATAAATTTTTTTTAGTGTCATGAATAATTTTATTGTTTTCGATTTTCCAAAGGTATTCTCCAATATAAGTTTAGCTGCCACTTTCCTAAACTAAATTTATTTAGGGTTCCAGATAGAGCCCTGCACGGGCCGATTTTTTTTGGCCGAGACCGGTCCGTGTCCGTATTTTTTTTTGACTTCCCGCCCGTACCCGGCCCGTAATTTTTTACCATTCTTCAGGCCCGCCCGGAATTTTTTCAAACCCGCCCATACCCGCCCGAGATTTAGTGAATGAATGAACGAATGTCTAGCAATTTTTAAATAAAATTTCATTTGCATGCCCGTCCGCCCGAACCCGTTTATTTAGACTTGCTACCCTCCCGTATCCGCCCGTAATTTTTTCATGGCCTCCAAAGCCCGCGGGCCGGGCGGGTAACGGGCCTACGGGCCAACCCGTACCCGTGCAGGGCTCTAGTTCCAGAATTACCCCTCCAAAAAGTATTTTAAAATCAAGGAAAAATTTGTTTGTAATTGGTATTTTCAATGTATTTGAAATACGATTGGTTTAATTGGTATCTTGTATTTCGTTACAAAAATCTGAAGTAATTGGTATTTTGTATCTCGTTACTCAAAATCGAGTAACTTGCCCATCCCTGGGTGTAGTTGGTAGCGTGCCTACCTTCTATACCAAACGTCGCGGGTTCGGACCCCAGGCAGTCCGATAATTTTATTTAAGCCATTTGGATACCAAATAAACGGATAATACGCAAAAGTATTTATTTTTTGGTCGACGGTCCTTACAACTAGTTTAATTCAATTGAAAACAACCAACCAACCCACTGTTTTATTATATAATATTATATTTATATTATCTCTACTTCTTGTCTTCAGATCCGCCGAATATTGCTGTTGACTGACTGTTGCTGAATCTCATCAAAATCATCTTTACGATTCGAATATTCATCTAATTAGGCTACTTGGTGAGTTAATAATTTTATTTTTATAAAAAAATAATGATCAATAAGACAACTTAAGGAAATAAATTAATCATCAATCAAATCATACATGTCAAAAAACCTTGTTTTTAGTTTATTTTTTTATGAATTAGCTATTTTTAATTATTGTTCTCAACAAATTAGTGGTTCAAAAGGAAAAAATGTTGCCTATATTATAAGATATAACCTATATCTATTAGCTATTCTATATCTAGTGTATATCTTTTAGTTCCTTTATATTTCATCTGACCACCCGATATTTATTACTCTTACATATAGCAGGTGTGTCAAACTTAATTAATACGCGGGCATTTCATGCAGTTGGTAGGCCTAAGACTCATGCAAACCACATCACATTTACAAATTGGTACAAAATTCATAAAATATAGAGAGATTCAGACATTGGTTACGCAGTGTAGTTGCTTCCTGAGAGTGTGTAGAATATTAAGAATTTTTTTTTATTTCATTTAAGGTCTTTTTCGGTAGCCAATGCCATTTTGACCCCGTCTCTATTTATTTCACCTGGATTGGTAGCCAATCCAATTGAAATAAATGGTCCCATGAGACGGCTATTTTTAATTACCGGTACCTAAATATCTCGCGGCACTCCTTAGGCATTCTCGCGGAATCCTTGGGTGCCGCGGCACACCGGTTGGGAACCACTGGTCTATACACTAGCAAGAAGCTCAGACCACGTTTTAATGCCTATCTGATATATTTTATGAATTTTAATGCAACCTCTCTAAATGTTCATATATCCACTGGTACGGGATCGAAATATTTGCAATAAAATTTGAGCGCTGAGAGAGGAGAAAAGGCTTTTTTCTCTATCCCCTTTTTTATTTGCTTTAATTTCCGAAACCACTCATCGAATACAATAATAATGAAATTTTACAAATTTAGTTCTTCGCTAAACTCATCCCTATTAAATAGGCAAACAAATTATCTTTTTTGTAAAGATGTTGCATAGCTTTCAGGCGTTATTGATCAGTGTCGCCTTTCGTGTTAAGTAGATGAACTAGGCTTTAACAGCACAAATATAAGATTCCTTCCATCTCTCACTATAAATAATTAAGTATATCTTCATTAACAATTTCAATATAAGCGTCAGATAATATTAATCCGAAACCTCTTATTGTATGAATTGAATCTGCATTTTTATGATAAAATGAAAAAAAAAAAAAAAAAAAACAAACAAACATATCATTCATAAAATAAAACATACAGGGAGTCCAGAGAGCAGAGCTGCGTAGCCAGTAAATAATATAAATAGTATGTTTAAAAAAGTACAGGTATAAGATTTCTCATTGCAGGAGGCTTAAGGCAACGACTCTTAAAAAAAGTAAAAAATAGATAAATTATAGCAGACAAGAAAAATTTAGAGGAGGAAGCAAGGAAAGCTTGAGCTAGAGAACTCACATTAATAAAAAGATCAGGTCAGATAACAACTCTGACACAAAACAAAAAATTTGGTTGTGTTAAAAAACGCGAGAAAATTCTAAGTTTCAAAGACAGGTCTAACTTTTTTATATTCCCACGAAGGGAGAAGGGGCGGGGAAGAGTCTTAAAATATATAATAAACAATTTCATCAAAAGTAGACATGGAAAAAGAAAAGAAAAATTTTTTGTCTGTTTCTAAATCCAACAGTACTTACTTGGTGGTGGTACGACGTTAACAAGAGTTCGAGGAAAATTATCCCGCAAATAAGAGAGTGTTTGATACATTTCCTCTTTATGATTTTTTAACTGAACTTCTTCGTTTTCAAAACACATATTTATACAAAAATCATTTCCTCCGATCATTAATGTAATGACCTGAAAGAAAAAAATTAAAATAAATTTTTTTAATCGAGAATTCGAATAGTGCCCTAGCAGAATTCTAAATTCTGAGAAATACCAAATAAAGGGATGGCAGCTCACAAATTGCCCAAAGGGAAAATTCATGTTAACTCAGTCCATTATCTGTATTATTCTCTATTTTACCTGTTATTTGTTGCATAAAATGCATGTTTTAATTATTCTGCAAAAGGGTCATTTTCAAAAAAATCTGTCCCAAGAGAAACAGATGTAACTTGTAAAGCAAGGTACTTTGTAAAGAACACAATACCTAATTGTATTAAATGGGCTTTACTTGTATAATGAATAGTGTTATATCAATAGTTATGGGATCTTATCAAAATGTAATTAGTAGTTAAAGGTCAAAAAATGTCACGGTAGTTATGTCCCTCTACATTTTTACTTTTTCTTACCTAAATATGTTAATATACCGGGTGGGCCATTAGTGCGTGGACAGAAGATTGTGGGCTTATTAACGGACATTTTTAAAGTTTGAAGATGGTCATAATGAGTGGCCTTTAGGGCTACAAATTAAAAATATTTTTGTTCCAATTGCAATTCTTATACTGGGTGATCCATATCAAAGTTATGTTTTTTTTTTAAATGGAACGCTCTGTATATTATTGCTTATTTGGATTCTACGGCCAATTTTAGTATGAATTTATGTCATGCATTGTATTCTAAAACAAACCGTTTAGCAGCAAATCGGGTTTTTGGAGAAAAAAACTTCTATCTGAAAAAATAGAATAGAAAAACTTAGGGGACTGTTCTTTTGTGATGTTACTAACCATGAAATGTACTAATGTAGGCCAGATGGGTAACCCGGAATTATTCTTGTGTTGGGAGAAATGGCTATGCCACTTTGGAAAATTTCAATCATTGAGGGGCAAACTTTTTTTTTTCTTAAAATTTACTTACAAATAGGTACTCAAATTTTGCCAAAAGTTATTTATTTATTTATTTATTTTTTAAACATTCACACTTTTTTTCTCATTCACACTCACACACACACACATTCACACTGTCTTTTCGGCAACTCAGGCCATATAAGACATTTACGATAACCGTTATTGATTTAATATATTATATATGGGGTCCAGGCATTCTTATTTAAGCCATATGGTATCCAATTGTCTTAAATAAAATCATCGGACTGCCTGGGGTCCGAACCCGCGACGTTTGGTATACGAGGTTAGCACACAAACCTCTACCCTAAGCCCCGAGGGCCAAAAGATATTTAATTTAATTAATTGTTTAATTTTCTACAGTTTATATACTCGTATATATATTTTGAAATATTTTATTTAGAATAAAATAGAATTTTATAAAAATCAGAGCTACTGCTTGGGACGTGAAATTTAATTATCTTTCAGATGAAATAATGTTGTCTGTATCTATCTTTGATAGTTTTCTTTTTAATAGTGAGGTTTAGGCCTTTTCAGTACACAAATAAAAAATACAATTTTTTAAAAAATCATATTTATTTTAAAAGGTTAACAAACCAATGTAGGTTTCGACAGCTTCCAGCTTGTCTTCCTTAGTGTCGGGTTTGTACCTGGAAGGGTTTACAAAATCACTTATAAAAAGGTATATAATATATAATGTAAAATTTATATAAAAATTTACAATTATTAAACGCTAAAATGTAAACCCTTCCAGGTACAAACCCGACACTGAGGAAGACAAGCTGGAAGCTGTCGAAACCTACATTGGTTTGTTAACCTTTTAAAATAAATATGATTTTTTAAAAAATTGTATTTTTTATTTGTGTACTGAAAAGGCCTAAACCTCATTATTGAATAATATCTGCAGTACTCGGTGAGTCTACGTTTTCTTTTTATTTCAAAATTTATCCCCTCGGCTAATCGGCTCCTCAACAATAGGCCTATATTATAAATAATACAGCGGCGTAACTAGCCTTTGAGGGCGGAGGGGGCGAAGCTCAACTAGGGCGCCGTTTGTTTAAGTTATACTATAATTTAAAAGAAAACTATCAATTTTTTGAATAATCTATGGAAAGAAGATGATAAAATCACCGCCCCTGAGCTATACCTTAGACGCCCTAGGGGGCCAATGTCGGTATTGAGGGGCGCCAAAGGCTTGATGGGCCTGGGGCGGAGGGGGAAAGCGCCCCCCTTCGCCCCCACCTAGTTACGCTACTAAAATAATATTAATAAAAAGCATTGCTATCTTGGTTTCTATACTTCTCTAGACTTTCATTATAATTTTACCTTCCAATGCTTTTTCATGTCCACTTGAGGTTCACTTTTGATCCGGACATGTAGAAGTTTTGCCTGCCACAAGAGATCTTTACTCATTCCTATAGGTTCGGCTACATTTAGTCTAGCTCCCTGATGATGAGCAAAACCATCCGCTGTCGAAAATCCTGTTAATGCGGGGTTGAATTCCTTCAGAATGTTCGGAAGTGTAACAATTTTTCGCCATGTCCCTTGACCTCCTGAAATAAAGAGAAAAGAACTTGATCATTAAATTTGTTCACGTGCAATTCCGCACCTGTATGCATGGGCGCCGACTTTTAAAAATTATTAGGGAGGCCTAAATATGATTGATGCAGGGGGTATGGGTTAAGTGCTTTAAGATTTTGTGCCCGTTTGACCTTTTAACGATAGTGAAGCCTTTTTTTCTGGGGGGGGGGGGGCTGGACCCCTTTTCCGTCGACATTAGGGGGGGGCTCTAGCCCCTTGGGCCCCATGGAGTCGGCGCGCCTATTCGTGTGTGGCCTCTCAGGGATCGGGCTCGTGTCTCATATAAGGTTTTTAATGCCTGATCTCGGCTCGGCTCGTGAGAGCCCTCACACATGCAGATATGGCTCGTTTGTAGGCGAGCCGGGCTCGCGAGCCAGACTCGTACACGTGTTTGGTGAAAAGTAGCCGGATCCGGTTCGCATGCTAAAAGCGCATTACCTGTGAGAATTCCAGAAAAATCGAGCAAATGCCCCAAAGTTTTATTAAAAAGAGATCCGGCAATTGTGTTTTTAGGATTTGGCAAGATAGTGTTAAATATCTTTTATTATAAAATAACATTACTCCCCTTCCCCACCTCCATTCCAAAAACAAAAATAATCAAATTAGTTTTAAACATTTTATTCCTAATTAATAAATTTACCATGATAAATGCAAGTTTTCAAATTATCACCCTTCTCGTCGGTTACCATAGACTATATTTTAAAATTTTCATTTAGCGACTTCTCAAATCGAGCAAATGCCCCAGGGTTTTATTAAAAAGAGAATTTTTAAATAAAAACATGTCCCATAGGAGATGCTCCACTCATTAAATGTCTTCACATAATATAATAAATGTCGCCTAAACTTTGTGCTACTAATTGATCAATTAATTAAATTTGCCAAGCTTATTTAGAAATTTACAATAAGACTTAAAAAAAAATATAATATAATAAAGCATTTTAATAAATAATTCAAATCTTTAATGAAGTTAATTTATTAAATTAAATTTCTTAAAACTTGTAGGCCTATATTTTGCACTTTATTGCATTAACAGCTTATTTAACTTAAATCTTGAACAAACTTTTTCTATTTCAGAAAATAATTGAAATATTTAGCTATTGAATTGATAAAAATCTGGTGTGACTGTCGCACAATACCTTCGGTAATCGAAAGTTGTATTCTGTGCTTGTCACACCAGATTTTTTGTGTTGACATATATTTAGTTCCCGACAGTACGGAACATTTGAATTCAGATGTAAAATTTATAAGTATGGGAAAATATTTATATTTTGTTACCATGGCAACTATTTCTCCTATCTTTCCTATGAAATACAAGAGTAAAGTGGTTTTTAGAAGATTTCAATCATAAAATGAGAATATACATTTTAAAGAGCATCTAAAAAATAATTGATTTATAAATTAAAAAAAAAAAAAAAAAAAATCGTTGGAGCGAATTTTGAGAAAATCGAAAAAATCTGAAAAAGTACATCAGTAAAGTACTAGTACTCTTTGACCGATTTTGATTAAAAGTTTATTTTCACGCTCCAGGGGGGTGTCTAAATTAAATATAAAATTTCAACGTCCTAGCTCAATTCCTTCATGCTTAAAATTTAACAACCACCCACCCACCCACAGACACACCATGTCGCGAAAACCACTGACTCGGGGACCTAAAAACGTGAATATCCATCAAAATCTCGACATCAAATTTTTGACATGGAACCAATATAGCATTTATTATATATATGGGTGTAAATACTATCTCTATATTAACATATATAGAGGTAGAGAAAGTAAGAAATTGATTGTACTGTCGGGAACTAAGAGACAGTTTTGCTTTAAGACAAAATGTCTTTCCTCTCTCTTTTGACTTGAAAATATGCTAGTATATATTCATAAATGTTAAATATTTAAATATCCAATCTAAATTGGGGGCTTAAAAAGACAGTTTAAATAAGCAATAAAGATAAATTTAAGAAATATTAGGGTTCATGTTACCTAAGCAATATATTAGTTTGATTAAATAATTAGAGTTTTAAGGTGCGATCACACCGGGACCTGACTTGTGTTTACTGACTGGAGTTCTAACCGAATCCGAATTGAGGGGGGGTCACACACTAAAACTTGACTGGAGTGACGTAATCTTACTTCTCTGTTATTTGGTATATAAGTATGTCGAAGGAGTAAACAATGCTTTTTACTTGAATGATACTATTTTCCTTCCCAGCAATTTATTTCTAAATAAACTTAATAAAACTAATTATCGTTATATCAAGAAATATTTTTTACTAAATTTTAAGTAAAAATATTTCTTAATTGACTATTTAAAAAATAATATCTTATTAATTAAAAAAAATTTCGAATCTCTTTGTTTTGACTTAACAAATATTTCCTGCTAGTATATATTAATAAATGTTATCTCAATATTATTATTTATTTGTATCTATTATTGGGGGCTTAAATAAAGACAGTTTAAATAAGCAATAAAGATAAATTTAAGAAATATTAGGGTTCATGTTACCTAAGCAATATATTAGTTCCTGATCTAACATAATTGGTTGCCCAGAGTAAAAAGGGGGGTTTATACATAGACTATATATTAATTCTGTAATAGAAATATTTAATTAAAACAATTCATTACGTTAAATAATTGAAAATTTAATAGGTGATTTCAGTGGATCTTATAGTTACTAAAGCTAGGATTTAGTTAGAATGGGAAGTGGTCTTTCATTACATATACTGCATTTATTATTTATATGGGTGTAAATTTTCTCATATGTATTTATAAATATTTAAGAGTAAATGAATATTGATACGTACATCCCATTAAACTGGAAGATTTAGCCAAAGGATATGGGGAGTCTCTCAACTAGAGGACCTAGTGTTGTCTAAATCAAAGTCTACTTGAGAAAATAAGGTCTATTGTTTGACTCTTTATTTTGACATTTGTCAAGACCTCTAATCCCTCGGCAAAGGGAGGGGGGGGATCTTTGTTTAGCGAAAAAGATAGCTGATATTGTATAAAATCGATTGATTCAAGATATTTTAACAATAGGCTACCTACTGCATTTCTATAAATTTCATTTTTTTTTTTAGAGTTAGTTGATTTTAATTATTCTATTATGAATTAGATTAATATCATTTCAAAAGTGATTTTTTTTTTTTTTTTTGTTAGATAATTTTTTTAGTATTTTTAGTATTAGATAGTATTTTTCATTAATTGGGGCACCAGGTAGTAGATTATGAACATAATTGCCGGTCCCCACAATTTGGCGTGGTGTTTAGGCCGTATATTTAAATTTATAACAGAGAGAGAGAAAGAGGTGAAGGGGTTAGAGGGGACCACCACGACTGGTGGCAAGATA